>DWPA01002338.1:0-15965 GCA_018251375.1 Calpodes ethlius
TGTCCATGCCACCCGCGACACAGATAATCCTACTGCGGGGGTATGAGTGTGTTAGCGTTTATTTATTTAGAAATACCTACTAATCGTTTGATGGCGCGAGCCGAGGTGAATCTCCGTCTATAACTACAGGATGGCCAAGTGTCTCTGTGAAATCAGAGACAGTTCTTCGTTGCCTGTTTTAGGATAGGTAGGCATTATCCATCTTCCATCACAAACCCTTCTCCTAATTGATTTATTTAGACTTACCAACTCCTGTCTTGTCCTTTCAAAATGTCCGCCAACTTGCTCAATTTCAACAGTACAACATTGTTCGAATTATTTTATCATTTAAAATTATTTGATACTACAGTGTCACTTTTCACTATGTTAAATTCAGCCTCTATCCAATTTTTAGGCCCGCGGCACTAGCTTTGAACTAATCTATGGACTTAACACGTCCCCACAAAAATGTGTCAATTCAACTAACACTTTTATTGCGTAGAGCTCTCTGCGATTGTTTTTAAATGTGGAGAAAAGAGAGAACGTAAGGAAATGAGAGAAAAGGTTTTTGTAATATATCTATTGCGTCTGTATATTTCTTTCTATGCGTGTACTTGTTATTGTGTGCTGTCACGTCGGTGGTTCCATGTAATAATGTTGTAAAAAGCATTATTATTTACTTTTGTTTGATTCGAGCGTTTAAAAAACTGGGTGGCATAATTCAATTTATTTTTGTATATTAATTTTAAATAATATAGTCTACGTATATTAAAATTCTGTGAAATTGATTCAGTTATCGATTCCTAAAAGATTAATTTCGGGATGAAAGATTCACGTTTTAGAAAAAGGAGTATAAGTCGTCTGCCGATTAGATGGAATGACAACCTGAAGAAGACCATTCCGAAATTTCGAAACTCCGAAATCCGAAACGAATCATTTTTCAACATAATAAACAAGCTTTTACATGAGGCTAATGTTGCATTATGTTGAAAAAATATAGATTTCATCTCTTCCAAGTTCCATTTTTTTATTTTAACGCCTATTAATAAATTCTGTTCTTTTTTTTTTGGATTTTTTTACAATTGATTTTATTTTACTTGCCTTTAATATAATAATCGTTTAAAGGTTTTAAATAAAACTAAACTTGGCTCAAAATGTTTGTACTGTATTGATTACTTGTGATTATACATTCATTATTTGTTTGATATCATATTAAATAAACGTTGAGTTTCATCAGAAGGGATACACTGCTCCAGTATTGAGTCTATACACACCAGATCTGTAACAATATAATTTTTTTGTTTTTCAATCATAAACTTACTCCACTCTTTTTAGAATGCGTACAGATTAAGTAACATGTTTTATAACTTTTGTTATATAACACCTCCACATTATCTAACATTGTTGTATTACAATGAAACATGTAACAAGGCCGTACACATTGACATAACATTGCAATATAACAGTGTTATATAACAAGACGTATCAGTTCTGCAGTGCTGTTCACAATGTCAACACGAGAGGACGTTTTCTTAGCTGCTGCAGCGACTATTGTTCTTTTAAATTAGAGAAGAGAAATACGTAAATGCTGGGTTGATGTAACTCATGCGTAAAAGTTATATAATATTGTTGCACAAGCTAATGATATGCTATATATTTTTGTAACATCGTCCACATTTATTAAACATGTTATTTACCTATGTATAACATGTTTTGTTATTTAATCTGAACGTACCTTTAAATATCCTATATAATTATATATGTAGAAACAAAAGCAACTTACCCAGTCTTAGTTAAGTCAGTATTACCCATTGGCAAAGACTTTCCGCGACAGATATCTGCTGCGAATGTAATAATATTAGAACACTGACGCCCGACAAATTTATTTTTCACGATCGTAGCAGCGAAGAGACTGTATGAACGGTAATGGTTGCAAACCACGTTGTTCACTTTGTCGTTGTAGCAGCCAGGTTGTGCAGTGCCTCCATTGGGGTAGAAATCAGTGTCACCAACAGGCAACAAGATCCCCAATCCCCCAGCATTAGTATGTATGGCTTCGACGTAACTGGCGTCAGTGCTGCATAAACGTTGGTGATTTCTATACCACAAAGGTCCAGCAGGGTCGAGAGCTGTAAACGGGATTTATTTTATTTTTAATCATAATAATTTAGAACATTTATTTTTTGTATAATGTTCGTTGCGATATTCTTTAATGCCAGATGTAAGCGATTTTCTACTGTCCTCTCCTCGTCATAGATCGTCATCTATACTTCAATAATGCTTTTGGTGTTAATAGCAATATATTATGTATACAAGACCAGCAGGAACTACTGATTCTCTGACACTGCATGCGAAATTTGAAAAAATATTTCACGGCCGTTTTTATTAGGCGGGTAGAATAGCTGGCATGGATACCACTGGCAGGCATACCCAGCGTGTAGTAAAGAGCCCAGATTTATCCAACAGTAGGAATCATATTGTCATAGTCTCAGCCGTTGATATACGCAAGGTATACGCCTTACGCAAAAAATGGCCAACTAGTACTCCAACTCGTATATAGCGAAAAAATAGGAATTGCATACAATTTACTAACCTGTGATTCGAGCAACTTGTCCATCAAGTAATCTTCCTGCATTACCCACGACATGACTTCCAAGACTAAAGCCGATAAGATGCACCGAGTTATATGACATGCCTGTAGTCTTGTTCAAGAAGGCCAGGAACATACCCAACCCACGGCCTACCGACGGGACCCTCAAAACTGATGATATGTAATCCAATTGGGAATATCTGCTCCAGTCCATAAAGATTACGTTGACGTCATTGTTTAATAATAATACTAGAAAAATATAAATATATGAATTAATATATCTTTCATCCTGTTTTACATTATGCTTCGCTTAATTTATGCAACGGTTTACGTTTTGAAACTGTGCGTATCTGAAAAGCTGTAACAGGATTTTTTAACGTAAATATCAGGTAAAAATGCACAATGATTAAGCCAATTGATGGTACGTGGTGTTTGTCGCCCATGGACTTAATAATGCTAAAGGTATCAACGATTTGTTATCGGTGAAGTGTCTACGGGTTTAGACTTGTGTACGACTTCTGTAACTGTGCTCAGTTTCAGAAAACATATGTCCATGGTATTTAATGCCATACATCTTCGGAGGGTGAGCGTGTGCAAAAACGGTTTGTCTAAGAAGGCAATTGTCCTTATTCCAAACTGACAGAATTCACACGTTGATTCACGATTTTAATATATCAATTGATTATTTTTAAATTACACAACCCATCGAACGATACACCTTGGCAAATCTTTTTACTGACACATTCTATGATTGTATTATTATGTATTGCGTAAACAACAATATTTTTTACTAAGCTAAAACTAAACAAAGGATTAAATGTCATCCTTCATTCCCTGAATAAACTTTATTTATTCTTCATTTTCAGTATGCATAAGTAATTCAATAAAATAAAAAAAAAATGAATTTTAAACGAAATTGGGAAACATAAAATCACCTAAATTACATATTCTCTCAAAATACATTATAGACGATTGAAAATAAAAAAAAAACTAACCAGTTCTGAGAACAACATTTATCGGGCTGTCTCTATTTTCAAGCCAGCCGTGAACCACCACAACAGTCGGCACATTCGGGTTGAAGTTTGATAATGTCACTGATGTTGCGTCATTATATTTTAAAACTTGCCCCAATAATCGGTTACGTCTGTAAAAGATCTAAATTGTGGAGTTAACAATGGCACATGTATCAAATCATCACAATCCCATAGCTATCCCACTTTTGGGCTAAGGATTATTCTAACAATGTAAGGGGTATAGGTCATAGTCTGAACGCCAAGTGGTGAAGCACACACACCTTTTGACAATATAATGGAGAACTGTCTGATGTGCAGGAATCCTCACGATATTTTCCCTATCGAAGCAATTGATATTTTTTTATGAGAGTACCTGCGCAGTTCCGAGGTGTAGTCACCAACGCCAATAAAAATTAAAATATATTTTTTAAACGAAATATAGTATCACTAAATTGCATTTAAACTTTTCACAACTGTTCGCAGAATTCAAAGAAGATTTAGAAGGCACCGCGACATCAGATGCATTTTGGATCTAGATATGTAAGTTTAAAAACCTGGGGTCGTCGAAGACTGCACTAAATCCCTTACTTACGAATAAACTTTGTAGTACGTGTGTGTTCCAAAGTGGATGTATTCGAAATGTGAATCGTCTACGCGAAAATTACATCGACATCAGTGGAATTTAGTCTCATCTAGTACTCAAATAGATGCATTATATTATATAAAATTATACTGTTAATTATATGCGTTTCTTATTACTTCACTTGTGCTAAAGTATTGCTTACGAAGCCAATGTTAGCTTAACATATTTTTTTAATCCATGAAATATGTAGATGCGTTACCAAGACAGACGTTACGTTATCTCAAATTTGTATTGTATTTAAATGGGTGAATACATTTAGGCTATTGTCCCTAATTCCATGCTGGTAGGCTAGAGTGTGGTAGCATGCGACAAAAGCCGACACCATAAGGTAGGAGGACGTAAAGATTATATTAATATTATTACTGGTATTATTATCTATAGATGAAGGCTGTCTGTCTACTACTATTATCTGCTACTACTAGTCGGCTTCCAAATGGGAGTAGAGTGCAAGTTATCCCGCAGCAAGTTAAGCCTGCAGTACATCCAAGCAAAGCCTATAATGTTGCTGACATCTACGAACAGCGATGAACACTTACCACCAGGCGGCACGTTTGCCCGTATGTCGGCTAATTATAGAAATTAAAATTTTGTATATATATCTTCAATTCCCAATAGTGGGTTTATGGTGTTGGGTGGTAAAACGCACTAACTCTATAAAGGACGATTCAATCTTGACAAGGACACTCGTATTATAATCGCAGGGGTCAATTTATTCCACCCCTTCGCGGTACGCATAACAAATAACTAACCAAAGCGTACTGCTTGTACCAGAAGGATGTTTAGAACAAAAGGATTGATACTCATCTTGCGCGGGTCGCTATCACTTGTAGTATTACCTCTACTATATGTAGGTATTTCTACGGGAAACGAGATGAAATTTGGTGTATAGAATACTGTGAATACCTTCGGGAATCTTGTTATCTATAAGCGGTTTTGTAATTGGTGCAATAAATATTTTTTTTATCTCCTAACAGAACTAACACTTGACAGAATAAACCGAAGATAACAGAAAATAACTAGAAAAATGAATAGCAATAATTCAGTACCAGTATGATTAGTTAGCGATAATTTGTCAAGGTGAAGTGAGATCAGAATACAAGTTTATTAAGAGCTTTATTTATTTTCATTACAAACTACGCTCGTTTGTAAAATGAGCTCATTAACAGAGCTATTGAATTACCTCGTATCTTCAATATTGCGTTGATTATTGATCAAATTACAGCTATGTACATACCTAGTGTATAGTATGAATAAATCATCCGCGGGCTCCGCCTTGATATTCTCATAAACTGTATTATTAGGCTCCTCTAGGTTCAGTACCTCCTGCCATGCCTGACTGATATTGAAGGGTTCCGCGATCGTGGGCGAAAATAACAGCACTAGAACAAAAGAAACAGGTAATTAATGACATTTCTTAATATAAACCTTGCCAGTTTAATGTTTGTTTCGTAAGTTAATATACAATTAGACAGATGATGATAAGTCATCAGTGCCATAGAATGCCATGAGTAATATAGAAATTTGTGTATCAGTAACATAGAGAAATGGGAATCGATCACATAGAAACGTCGACATCAGTGACGACTGTAAATATCAAAATATAGAAACTCTTTTGATATCGTTTTAAGTATTTACTTATCATCTACGTTTAAAAAAAATATATAACTCCTTTCAATATCTCTGAAAAAAATCGGTTTTTTATCACAGTAACAAAGTAACGTGAACATTGGTAACAAAGAAACATTATCGTGAAATTGTTGATCAAGAAAGAAGCAAGGACCATCAAAACCTGAAGATAAACCATCAAAACCAGTCAATGTAGTGACCATCGCCGGTAATGCACATCTAAAACATGAGAGAGTTACTTGTTTGCGGTTTCCAGATGCTAAAATAATTTTTCGGTAAGCTCATGACTTACAATAATTAACCTGATATTTTGTGTCAATATGATATTAAGCTTTAAAATTATATTTACGCTGCAAGCATTTTAATTTCATTTCATTTCATATATCTTTCTATTGTAGTTTAAAAAATATGGATAATTTCAAAATTGTTGTCATTACCCGAAAAAGATTACATATCAGGAAAACTCCTATTATAGTATAACCTTAAGCTCAAATGTTGCTGTCTAAGAGAATGAGATAAATGAAGGTTTGATAAATATCATAATGCAAACCCTAGTCACTTCATTGTTGCTCTTAGAAGAAAGATCTCAACTGCACATGAATAAATAACCCCCCCCCCCACACACACACACACACACAACATACGTCAGGTTCCTGAAATTAAGGTTTTATTGTTCTTTTTTTTTCTTTTTGGTTTTGATTTAATTCATTTTAACAATAGCTCAAATACCTCTTTAAAATCAATAAAGAGAAATGGAGTTTTAAATAAAATCGCTCAGTGTCTCTCGCGAACGTGAAAAGTTTAGGTAATTTAAATAAAATATTGGCAAAAGTTCAACTCATGCGCCATTCCGTGCTGGAAATTTGATTTTGAAAAGAAATTCGTCTTCTTCCAGTTGTTGTTATGCGAAAAAGAATCTTGGCATCTTCAACTAGTCGGAAACTTAGATTGGTTACACAAAATTAAAAACATGTTACTAATTTTAGTAATTTACACAAAACTCTTAGACAATTAATAATTTATTTAATATTTATTTAACACTGTGAGACTTTACAAACATAATAAAATTAACAACAATTACAAATGGCAGTTGTAATACCTATTGGCATTCTCTAATAAATGACCCAGAGAGAAAATGACAATTTATTGATCAACAAAATTAAAAAAAAAGAAATCTCTACTTCTAAAAAAGGCCAACAGATAATACACGATAAGTGGTATAAAATATATTCTATAAATAAAAGACAAAATGTATACCTACATATAATATACAAATAGTGCTAAACATTGATAATAATACATATAATATAGACAGATTGCCTGATTGTAAGTCAATTACAAGGAATTTCTTTCAAGAAAATTTGCTTCTTAAAGCTTAGCCACTGCCGAACTGTGAAACTGAACTGAAAGAATCTGACACAAATCCAGATCGATGCAGACTGATTCAGAGAATGTTAGATTTGGAAGAGCGATGCTGACGATTGTAGGAATAGTGCAAATATTGTTGGACTTTAAATAATCCGGAGAGCAAGAGTCACAGAGAATAGAAAACAGTTAACAAAGTAACTTAATTTGCCTTCCTTAGCGAATAGGAAGCCGTTTAAGCTTAGAACGGTATTAAGAAATACGATCAAAGTTACGTAGACAGAAAACTAAGCAAACGGCATTATTTATGAGACAATCAAGTTTTTCGAGTAGAGCCTTACTAAAGTCCAGAAGCATGCATCGCCATAATTATTCACTAGGAAATTAATGCCTGTAATTAAAATGTTAAGTTTAAATATATAAATAATAATCATAACCCATAACCGTCCCACTGCTGGGCTCGGGTCGCCTCACACAATGTGAGGGGTACAGGCCATAGTCCACCACGCTGGCCAACTGCGGATTGGTAGACTTCACACACTTTCGAGAACATTATGTTGAGCTCTCGGGTGTGCAGGTTTCCTCACGATGTTTTCCTTCACCGAAGCAAGTGATAATTAACTCATAATACGCACATATTTTTTTTTAAATTAGAGGTGCGTGCAGGACTCGAACTCACGCCTCCACATTTGGGAAATCAATGTTCAAACCACTAGACTATCACTGCTATGTTAACATAAACTTAAGTTTATGATGGCGCAATAGATTTGACTAATCTGTGTATTTCAAATCAAAGATCTGTCAATGACACCCTGCTTAAAAGTGTTTAAGTCATAAGCAGTGGCTTATGACGATAAAACTGTATATTTGAGCTGGTTTTGTTTTGGAGGATAACAATTAGTTTTGAAAATAAAGATAATTTTATCTTCACAGCCGACAGTTAGTTCAAGTACCGAATGTTGTGGAAAAGTGTTATATACGTGCTGTCTAGTAATTTTACTTCACTTCTTAAAGTGGTTGTTAATTTCCTTGCAGAACTCATTCGGATTCTTTTGTGGGATCTATATTATTACCTATATTTACGATCTAACTCAGCTGTTTAGATGTAACTCTTGAATTTGACAAGTTCTTGGTTTAATATTTATTTCACATTTTTACTCAATTTAACATGCTCTATCACTTTTAAAGTTACTGGACGTAAGTTTTGACTTTGCAAGCGAAGCAGTTACTTTACAGAAATCGCTAAGCAAGTTTCTTGTGAAGTCGTCGAAACAGGAACACGAATAAAAGCGTCTGTAATTGACCAGACTAGCTATCGGATTCGCTCAAGATGTTCAACTTGTAATAAGTTTAAATTGACTCAGTTGTCCATTGTAAGTTAGGCAAGTTATAACTGAACCTAGTCGTATAAAACTGTGACTATCTGTCTGTTCCTACAATCTGTGCCAGTAAAGTTATTTACGGGGAAGTTTTTAGAGTATTGCACAATCTTAAAATTTTAATTAAAGAAAATTTGGATAAGTTTTCTTTTTATGCACGTATTATATCGTTATAGTCGTAGAATAACGTAGAATTTAAAAAATTGCAGATTATTGTCCTTCGATATTTTTTTTTTACGTGATTCAAGTAAACGAGTCGGTTGATCCTAGTTTCCCATGACACATGAATCCTAGTGTGGGGACTAGAAATCCAAAAATATATGTGTACATCGGTACATCGGTACATCGGTACATCGGTCAGCGAAATTAATCATATTTCATTGATTTTTTTTCCATTTTTTCGCAAAATAACTCAAAGTTACATGCTTTGCAATTACCAAATTAATTAAAAAAAAACGAGATATTCCATAGAAGACTGACGTATTATTATATTATAAATATGGCCAGTGTTGTATCATTCAATCCCCCAACGTTATTTCTCCGCGCGTTCGTCGGATCTTAGTACCGTTTATATTCCACGTTAGGTCATGCAAATTTGTATTCATTATTCTAAAATTATTGTTAATAACATCAAGATTTACATTAAATTTGTTCATTTGATATCTGAAATAAAATAGCACCACAACCTCCTGACAATTTGAACGGAACTCCACAGTTTGTCAAACTGTGACAATAGAATAATATTAATTTAATAAATACGTTCTCTAGTGTTCATTACAACCCATAACAATCCCAAGACTGAGCTCGGATCTGGTCGCATAGTGTGAGGGATACAGCCGTGGTCTACCACGCATTCCAAGTGCGAATTGGTAGACTTTACACACCTTCGAAAACATTATGGAGAACTCTCGAGTGTGCAGTTTTACTATAGATCTTTTCCATCTCTTTTATTCTCTTGTTCGGTAAATTTTCGTTTGATACAAAGTTATATACAATCTTTTTATTGCTGTTCTTTTCACACACACGGGCGGGGTCGCGGGCAACATGTAGTATACTTATAATAACATTGTTGATTATGTTGATCTAATATTAACACCTAAAGAGTTCTTATTCATTTTTAGTTTTAGTTTTATAGTTATTAACATATGAAATGGCACGAATGGGGTCTGAGCATATTGTGAAAAATTTTCCTTGTTCAAATTGTATACATCTTTTAATACTAAGCAATGACGGTAACTATATAAAACTTTAATATATGTGTATGGAAGTGTATTCACTGTTTAATTTGAATTAAATAAAGGACTTCCACCCTCGTCTCTTTGACGTGGTATGGTGATATGGTGAAACCGATGTCAGTTCAAATAGTATAACAATAGCTTTGTGCGATTTGATGGAAATATTAAATTCCGTACTCGTTTGAACTCTGCCTTGCATTAGACAATAAATACGATTACCATTTTCTGCCGTAATATTATGTGTTTTTACATAATTAATGTTATTTTTTTAATTTTTTTATAATGATAGTACTTGTTTTTCTTACCCTGAATCACCTTTCTTAACGCTCGTCCAGGATACTTTATTATCAAATGTGATAAAACTAAGTTAAACTAAGGATAGAAAACTTACACATTGAAACACCAACGGACAGACCAAGCCCTAAAGCTAAAAGTAACCTACAAAACAATTTATTAATAATAATAAGCACCATTGCATAAAGACAAGATACTTATGACAACAACTAGAAGTGGGTTAAAATAAGGTAGAAAAGTTTTCCTATATAACATTTAGATACATATGGAGAGTTCAAAGTAAAAAACATGTTATCAATTGATAAGAACAATCACGATCACATCATCTATCAAAATAACGGATCAAAATAGGTCATCATGATGCCACAAACAAACAGACAAACACGTCAAACTCACAATACCTCTCCGTTTAGTCGGAGGTTATAAATTTAAATCATATCAGTTCTATTTAAATATCTCAAAATTGAATCGCAAATCTTTAGGAAATGAAGAATAACTGTCTGGTACCAACCCTGAGATTGGAAATCAGGTGATGATAGTACAGGTCGAGCTGTTATAATTAAACGTGTATATAATGTCTGTAAATATAATGTTTATGTCATTAACTATCAAGGAGTTCTCTGTTCTAATCGCCAACCCTAGAACGACGTTTATTATAAAAATATTGCTATTGGAACTAAATCAAAATGCAAATTTCAATTAATTACGGTAAAGTGAAGTAATATAATTTACACAAACACTGCAAGTTAAATAAAAACATGATGCGATAAAATAATGGTTAGACAATTATAATTCATCACGTATGAAAACAGAAAAAGCAAAGCATGGATTGAAATAGTACCGTTTAAACAAATAATTGTTTGCTTAAAATAAATATCCAATAATATTTGAGAGTCAAAAATAGTTAGTACTTGTGTTAAAAATGAATTAAACGAAGCCTCAGTTAACTAAACTAAAGAAAATGTTAGAAATTATTTCTATTCGTGCGCTTATAGGCATCATTATACAAAAAAATCTGTGCTGTCTTGATTAATGACTAATATATTTACCCCGGAGTCATTAGTTGCAACGTTTGTCTGAGAAGATTAATATTTTGCTTTAATCGCTTAGCGGTCCCCTTGAAGGCGCGCCTTGACTTTTTTGGTATCTGTAGCCACAGCTGCTTAAAACTTATGGATCTGTGTATAGTCTGTGGTATGTCACTAATACAGATGAACCGATGTTCTTCCTTCGTATGATGATTCGATGGAATGTTCTTAGCTGTGACAGTATAAAAAAAATTACGATAGGCTTAAGTGATGTAGTTTTTTTTTAATTTACTATGAAGTTTCCGCTACAAAATTTTAAGCGTTTTGGATTGACTCATAACTTTTAACAAACTTGAAATAAGGAGGTTATCGATTTGTTGCATATACATGTAGTCGGTGCCAACAATTCTTTCGAACATATTTGAAACTACACCGAATTCATAAACAATTGTAGAAATCCAATTTATAATTGCGTACTTTTGAGTTACCTTATATTTTCAAGTCGATTTTTTATCAAAATTTGTTAAAAAACGGGTAAATTACTTAATCTGTACACGAGATACTTCAATTTTATATAAATTTAACATTTTTCTTAAATATTTGCCTTTCATAAACTATCTATATTATACCACTGGGTTTTATACGTCATTGAGATCCATAATCATAAAACCACCAATACTTTAGGGACTTCGTTTGCACATCGAGACGTTCCAAAGAGGGTGATGACACTCCAACTCATTCTCAACATTGGTAGCTCTTGCCTTGTCGAATACGAATCGTCACATAATGAGGCCGTGAATAACACTCGTTCTCGCATCTCCTTACTACGCGTTTGATATGAACCTTTATATCCACGCAAGGGATTATAGACACTATCCTGCTAGCTTTAGTCATTATTTTAGCACGTTAAATAAAGCCAAGCTTCTCAAGATCGCTATTTGATATTCTGAAAACATTTGAGAAATGATAGGGAATATTCCTGTTCATGTGTGGAAACGCTTTTCGTTTACAGCTTTTAATGAAAAGCTCAATTTCAACATAACGCTTTCTGCAGTAACTCGTCGCGAGACTCGTAAGTAATTTCGAGTCTTTTGTTATAACCACGAACCTAATACTTAAAGCGAATAAAGTTACAAAGCTTCAAATAACATCGAGAATTTGCAAGAGTTTCCAACATTTATTGGTAAAGATATTTCCTTTTGCAATTGAAGGGAACCTTTGATGTCTTATGGGTACTTTAACCTTTAAAGGCAAATTGACTAAACGTTTACTGTTTTCAAAGCTTGAACATAAGCAGAACTTATTTTTACGTACAACCACTCTTGATCTCTAGCCTTTGTCTTTGAAAATTCAAAATGAACACAAGATTATTTAAAACATAGGAATTGAAACAATTTAAAATAAATAATTACTGAACCATTTCATAATGTTAAGTTCATTGAATACTTAACTTTACATTCTATATCGACAAAACTGGCACAAGATGGTACACTTAATAATAAAGTTACATCAATACAGGAAACCATTACACACAGAAATAACAGACTTGATTTGACATGGAAACAAAGAGAGAAAATTATAAGTAATAATATTTATTAAGTAACAGTAAAAGTTAAACCACTCCCTACACAAGAATCCCCCGGACTACAAAACACGCACACATACAAATGAAACGTCAGACCAACTAAGACTCAAGAACGTGTCAAGATTGAACCAAGATTCCTCGCTTAGGAAACAAAATTAACAGTTGTAATGAAGAAGCATTACCGGGTAATGTAAATTCTAATCACAATAATAATTTAAGTAGTTAATAGAATCAGACGTTACTTTACGGAAATCCATCGCTATTATTAGTCTACTTTGCAACAATCCGGGATTAAAATTTATAACGGTATATACTTTGAAACATGCGTGATACCTCCCACCCTCCCACAAAAGAAAGTATGCACTACAATAAATTAAAGTATATACCAACATACATACTACCACCAATACGTGTTTCGCTCCGAGCCGGAGCATCATCAGGGTCAGTTGACTCTACTATGGTTAGTCGTAGTCTTTGCGTCTATAATTAGGTATTATGACTTTCGTAAACTTTTTGGACCATGTTCGTACATTAACAATGCTTTAATTCGTTGGTTTAAACACGAGTTTAACCTTATAGTGTTCAAAAGAATAATACCTATTACATATGAATAAAGTTTGAAATAGATTCAAAACAAACCAAGTTATGTAATGGTGGATCTACAATTCTTATTTGCTCTAAGTACCTATAACATTTCCTGCCAATTTCCAGTAATACTGTAAGAATTATCTTTCCTTATAAGTATTGACATTTAAAATATATTGTACAGTTGATAGAAAGATAAATTATCTAACGTTTATTATATAGATATGTAGGTAAATATATAATCTAACGTTTTATTTCGTACGACATGTTATCTAAGAGCTTTGAGTGTGTAAATTGCGTCAGCTTTTTGAAGATAACCGTATAAGGCAGTTACTTTTCACTTGAGATACTCGTAACTATTGGAACTAGCAGTCGAGTCATAAAATATATTTATGACAATGAGATAATGATCTACAAAATTTAAAAGTAATATTACGTAATTGAATAAATATGAAAAAGTTAAATAAACAATTAACATAATGTTTTTAATACTTGAAAATAGGTACTTAAATACGTAATGTATTAATAATAATAAAATTACAATAGTCTGACTTTATTTATATTACATATAAAGGCCATAATATTTTGTCGATATTTAGAATATTAAATGATTCTTCTAGATTTTATTCCTCTTGTATTTAGGCGCATTGCCATTAAAACGTTAGGGGTCCTGAATATGAATATTATGATGATGTATAAAAACTTCTGAAGATGGAAAGTTACTAATGTTAAGCCTATAAGGATAGTTAAAGAATATAGATTATTACTATGGAAATTATAACAAGAAACCCATATTATTTGACGTTTGAGACACTTGAAATTGTTACAAATTATTTATAACCTACTATAGATGTCGTAATAAATAATGAATTAAAAATCAAAGTGGTCCTCAAAAGACAATATTTTTTTAATTTAAATTGTAAATAGTACTATTCTTAGAGTTATGAAAAATCAATTTATTATAGTTTAAAAAAGTATGTGTATTCGGAATATGCTATCGTCTATTCGTTTCTTATTATTTTTTCTTCAAAGAAAAGAATGCTTTTGCATACCTATATTTCTTAATTACTATGTTCTCTCAGATAAATAATATATATACATATATTTTTTATGAAACTGTTCATGAAAGTCTCTAATCGTAGTGTCGTGTTATCTGTCTGACACTTAATTTCATTCTAAACAGTAGACCATCACTGGTATAAAATATTATCATAAATTGTTTCTAATATCTAAAATAAATTTTTATTGTATTATTAGTTATCACAATAATATTATGTCCATAATGCCGCAGTATATGTGTATATGTATATATATATATCCTGTAAAGGTTAAACGTATCCTGTATGTATTTGATTTGCAATTACAAAACATAAAGACGCGCTAGAAGCAATTAAAATTTACTTCCAGTGGGTATTATGTGGTTCCTCATAACTAATATTTGCAATACAATACGATGTTAATATTCACGACGGGGTCATCAAAGGAATCTACAAGAGTCATGGTCAATACGTGTTGAAGAATTGTCAATGTACTGCGAAATTCTTAAAAACTCTTGAAAATCGCTGAAACGTTTATTACATGCGGATGTAATAATTCAGGATACAAAAAAAAATATTCATAGAACTGATTTTAGGTGTTTTATTTGTCACTCACTTATGTTTTATATATCATTTACTTAGTTTTATATGACACTTACTTAGTTTAATTTGTCACTTACTTAGTTTTACATCGGAATTACTCCTATTGCATGTCTCTATCGATACTTAAAAAACTTAAGTGTTAAATTTGAAATTAATTACTGCCGTAACTATCATTTTTGTGGAGATAATTTTAAAAATACTTCACTTTTAAATTTAACTTATGAATCTGTTGTAAAACTACATAATTGCAATGTACGTAGAAATGTAATAGAATTAGTTCTGTTTGTTTCTAATATATTTATTAATAAATTTGTGTTTACAAAATCTATGTAATGATTTATTTGAATTAGTTCTATAAGTATTCAAATAAAATAAATTAGCTTTGGCTCATTTCCCCAGTTTCGTTGTAAACCTAATATAGTGAAATTATAAGAAATTTTGTTCAAAAAATTATTCATTTAAAGATCAAGCAGCCAGCGTAACAATCGTCAATAGATATTCTGTTACAAATATAACTACACAATACGGCCCGTATTACTACTAAAACTTCTACTACTACTACTACTACTAAAATTTCACAATATTCTACTAAAACATTGATTTTTGACTACATAAAATGAATGACGGTTATTACATAGTTATACATACACATAGCAACGTGGACCAGGATTATTGTTCATACTAATATTAATGATATATAAAAAAATAATATATATAATAAATGGAAAAATGTGTATGCATGTTTGTCATCCACGGAGTCATCTCTCCACGTAAAACTGTAACGGCTACAAAGATGAAGATAGTGCGGACACTGGAGAGGAACATAGGTTAGCTCTGAGAAAATTCTGTTATAAAGAGGTAAAGTTTCTGAGTTTGTATTTAGAATACGACGTTACTCAGCGAAATAGGCTTTAGGTATCTTTTTAATCTTATTTACGCCCTGGTGAAATCGGGCGAGTCACTAGCATAAGTAGAATTCAGTACCTATATCCATTTAATTTGA
>DWPA01002339.1:0-15957 GCA_018251375.1 Calpodes ethlius
AAATATTTGTTGGTTTTTGTTCGTTTGTTATTATATTGTCGTTTAATATTGGGAAACTATACACGATTATTGCGTATTTAAAATCGTGTGATGATCCAGTTTGTAAAGAGTCTTAATAAATATGTAATTTCGACTGAAATTGTTGAAGATGTTTTTAGAGCCCATACATTATCTGTGTGACGCGTTAAAAGAGAAAAGTGGGAAAGATAATCTGACAAAGGGTGCAGGAGTCATAAAGATATTAACATAAAAAAATGTGAAATATGTAATATTTATATACCTATCTGTTTTGCACATTTATTGCCTATTTGGTATAAATTTCTTTTAGACATTTGTGTTTAAGCAACAACTGCAATTTTAAAAGTTGCAATCAATTAGTTCTCAATATTCGATCTATCCATTATGCTTAGTTAGTTACCTAGCAACTGACAAAATGTCATGACATTATACTGTTAGTTGTTAGTTCTTTACCTACTAAGATATCCAGTGATTATGGAATAGTTTTGATTTTATTTTGGTGTTAGTTTTATTGTGTTTAACTTATAATGTGACATAAATTCCATTTTTATGATTTTTACTATTTGTGTGACAAAATCCCGCTATTTAATTTGTATTTTTTTTAATTAATTTTAATTGATCCAATTATATTTTTCTTTTTATGATGAAATAGATGTTTTGTTAATCAACAAAATATTTAATATAAAAAAAATATACAAAACAACAAATGAAACAAAATGAAATTTAATCTCTGTGTCCGTGGACTTTGAACAAATTTGTTTTTTGTTAGAGTTGCTGTTTAGAGTTTTGATATTTTAGATTTATAAGTGTGATGTCATGATGGTTACTTTTTTATCACCTCTCCCTCCCCCTATTATGTGTCATTAATAGATGTCCTTTAGACCTAATCAAATGTTGGAACATAAAGTAAGATGTAGAGCTTTGATAGCTTGTATCGTATATATGTTGTAGATATAGTATATATGTTTTATAACCCTCTGACGGTAAGTGGTCACCATCGTCCATGGCTCTAAATTAAACGAAAGCTTCGCCTTTCAAATAAATAATAAATACTTATTCATTTTCATTATTATTAGTAACAAGTTGTGCCCGCGACATCGCGAGGAATTTAACAAAAAGTGTTTTACTTTGTTTTGTATTAGTGGTCTTAGTTACGCCTTATTACATCAGCTACCTGCCAATAAAAGTCCCGTCAGATTCCATCCCGGGCCATCCATTTCAGAGATTAATCAGAACAATTTTCATATGCATGTAGTAAATAGCGGTTATTTCAATGTTACAAACAGACGATCTAATTTTATCTATATGTTTAGATTGCGTTATTATATCTCAAATAAAATATTAAGTTCTAAAGATTGATCGGCCTATTTTATACATTATACACTAACTAAATCTGAATGTGGGAACATCGATAACCTAGTGCCAATGTTATAAAATATGGCTATAGATGTAGTAAAACGGGGTACCAGTTATCGCTCTCTTTTACGACGTACAAGCGTTCAATTCGAAATGTTATAACACAAGGGAATATCGTTTTGAATTTCCTCATAGTGTTTTCATTTCTGCGGTTTTTCTTCTATTGGCAATCATCATTACAATTATGCGATAATTGAAACTATTGGGTTGTTCGGAATGCAAAACGCGATTAATTTAAATACTGGTGAATTTAACGATCATAATCAAATTTGTTTCCAAATATGGCTGAAGCTATCTCTTTTAGAATATGTAAAGTGTACACATGTCAGTTGTTTTCAATAATTATGATATATTCGGTCAGGTCTCTCGCGTCACCTACCGAGAATCGGCAAGGACTTTCCGGACAACTTATAACAATCTTGAAACTTTTATCTTAGTATAATTAAAGTTTAGAAATATAAAAACACGTTTTTATCGTAGATATATTTTGACTTCACCATCTGACTCTGGATATCATCTGACACTAAAGTACTTCCTAATATCCCTGCCATGATCATAGCCTGTAAAAATGACACCACGCAGATGTGGTGTAGATACAGTTCAGCGTGTTAATGAATGCGTAAATCTATGCACAAATTAACGGGAGGTAAAATTTATGTAAAACTCCAATAATGTAGCCAAGCATTTAACGCGTTAATTAAGGCGCATTTGTGCATTTCCGTGGACATAAACGTTATAGTAGGTGTAGCAGGAACGTAAGACAAATCAAAAGTGCCCATTGCCCTTTTACAAATTTTTCTGCCCCTTACAAGTTTCTTTTTATATCGGCTTCTTTTAACAATCTATCTACCCTTAATCTCTAGATAAGATACTAGGTACAACAATAAACACAATGATTTTTTAATACTCGTTTGGCAACAATCATTCCAGTGATAGTCAATTTATTAGTTCTAAAGTTGGTACCTCGAATACGGGGGAAACAGTTCGAATCTTGCACGTAACTTTAATAAAAAAAAAATTCAAGTTAATTATTGTTTGCTTCGTTGAAGGAAAATACCGTGAAGAAACCTGCACACTTGAAAGTTCTTTGTAATGTTTTCAAAGGTGTAGACGTCAAGCATGGTGGACTGTGTGTGATAGTTATATGTCGTTATGATGATGATGATGATGATGAGGTATATAGGATTTGTATATAACGAATATGTAGATTATTAACAAAGGACGGAAGAGATGAACAATTGTTCAACCTTCACAGTAAACAAATATTTGTTCCCAATTCTTTCTAATCCAATACCACAATGAAATCTAACAATTCTGATTGCGAACCGATCTTGTATAATACCGAATCACAATACAATATCAAAAGTACGTCATTTATTTTTATTGCTTTCACAAAATTTCGAAGATAATTTATTAAGATTGACGCACATTTGTCTTGCCGTGCGCATTTCTGTGATCATGCCAACAAAGTTTAAAATTCGCATTTTTATTATCATGTATGAATGAAATTGGACATATGAAATAACACGGGAAATGAATAGTCGAATGATCAGATATATCATATCTGCTCAAATAAAATGCGCGTAGGCTAATATAAATGAAAAAGTTTATGAAAACGCGGAAAATGCATTCCGCCTTTGAAATTTAACTTACATAGATCACATATGTATTGTTAGACGGAATACCGGATCAACCGGTAAACGCTACAACACTACGTGGCTGGAGATGTTCCCATCCCTAGTGCGAGTTTTTGACAGTTACTCTTTAAGCGCGCTTCTGAGATTGTAACGGTTTCTCTCAAAATAAAGTGTGAAAAGAAGTTATATATATTATTTTTATTAGTATGTATAACATATGTATGTAACTCTACGTATATATTTAATTATTTTTATTATATTATGAATGGGACTTTCTCAAATAGTACTTATATTAGTTGTACTTACGTATTTTGCATAGAGGACGATAAAAAGTAGAGTGTTCACCTAGATAGCAAATAAATATTTGAAGCTCGAGTGACAAACTTAGAATCATGTGACTCGCGATTTTATTCTAAAATCCTTCCTGCCCTGGATTCAAACGAATATGATCGCCTTCAAATTCGTTTTTTGCTTCCTAGCTAAATAATCTACTATTATTGTATAAAATGTCTATTTATTTTCTCCTTTAACTCAATTGTTAGTGTTAATGAAATCCATAGTTTGAACGCAAGTATTGAAATAACTATATTGTGTAAAAATTGTAATAAATGAAAAGTACGGCTCATCGTTTTGACAGAGTTGAACGATACTAGTATATTGTTACGAAAGTAATTAATAACAATAGTTTTATAACGCTCCTTACTCATTTAGTAACGCATATGGCGTTACTATTACTTACTGGCGTTACTGGTTTGCAACTATCTTAAATTTTAAAGCTTTAGCAGGTATTCATGAATATCACTATACGAACTATAATATTATATCCATCACGATGCATCTTTCAATACTCGGATACACCGCACATACCGCATTTTTTACCGTGAACGTTTGTGCGGTGTGAAATATCATATGATTTCCAACGAAGAATTCTAAATGGCGATGCACAAATCGCGTACGGCACGTATTCCGAATGTGCGTTCACCTTTAAAGAGGTATACGATTAGTCTATCACTATTTCCTACATCAACATCCGAGAGGTGAAT
Organism: Calpodes ethlius; assembly: GCA_018251375.1. Classification (NCBI taxonomy): domain Eukaryota; kingdom Metazoa; phylum Arthropoda; class Insecta; order Lepidoptera; family Hesperiidae; genus Calpodes; species Calpodes ethlius. The sequence goes on from DWPA01002339.1 coordinate 4,115, forward strand.
GAACTTGCTCCATAAATTGCTTTTCACAGAACTGATATTAACGAATCTATTCGAGATTATTCATCACACAGTTCTCTTGTACGAAGTGTTTTATAAGATTTTTTTCATAGAATAAATAGGACATTGGCAATATTGTATGGATGTTAATAATGTTTGAAATGTTATACTATTAAGAGCAGATTTAATCAAATATTATAACATATATCTGTGCAATAACGAATGCATGAACATGCGTGACAACTAAATACGTTAAACGAAATTTATAAAACGCGTGACTATAATGTCAACCGTCGTTTCCATGACAACTCTGTAACAAATGATATGGCAATCAGATATTTCTTTCCAGAAGAATTAATTCTAAGTCTTTTAAATTTATTTAGGTTACCATCAAAGTTCATATATAATTTGAACATGGTTTGTGGTGGTTGACTACTTTGTGACGTAATTTGCTGCTAAGAATCCTTTGATCTAGTTCAAGTCTTCCTATTACAATCTTGCTACTACGGTACACTGTCATTTAGACAGAACTCTTGATACATAGAAAATTAAATTAATAGTCACATAAACTAAAAATCCGTTTTATACTCTAACAAATTAGTAACTGTGCTGTCCATTGAGGAGTTCCCTCGTTTGTAGCCATTTATAAGTGAACTATAAGGTCATACTTCTAATAAAGATTGCTTGCCATCGGTACTAAAGTGATATGTCAAATTTCCGCTTCAAAGGCGACATGAAAAAGTTCTAATTCCGGTTGTTAAATTTGACCCAAACAAACATACAACAAAGTAACAAACATTGCAAGTTAAATAAAAGCTTGCCAAAAATGCCAAGTCCCTTTTGCTGAAAATAGTCGGGAATTCATCTCGTGTCTTTAATCTCGACAACCCTAACTCATGTTGGCAGGTTTTTTTACTCTACCGTGAAATGTATTTAATAAATTATTTGCAATATCGAAATGACAGTAAAGAAGTTATCCAACTCGGCGAGCAACGCTCCGACGATGGAACTTACGCATCCGTAATACCTTTTTGTAAAATAAAAAAGTAATATTCATTTATTTGTAAGCCTCAAGTACTTAATATTGTTATGAAGTACGTGACTTATATTGCAATATACGAACGCTTAAAACGAATTGCTCCTTTGCTCCATATGGATGGAAATACATTTAGGATCGTATCGCTTTAGTGTTCCGCAGTCTGCCTTGAGTCTTGCGTATTTCGGTTGTTTTACACCTCTGTTTTATTTAAGGAACAAACGTCGCTGAAGGTAGATTTACATTTTAAAGTTTTAGCTCAGTCGTAGTTGTCGTAGACGCTGCAAATATGTTCCATCTGTTTCTTATTGTGTAGACGAGGATTAAAGTGTATGTTAAAACAAACGGTGGCGGATAACAGAAAACAGCTAGAATAATGACGTTCAGGTTTGAAATATGTGAAATTACTTTGGAAATATTATAATTTTCCTTGTTAAGTAAAGAAAAAGTCGAATGACTAAGTACTACGTGATGTTCTTAAGAAATATGTAAACGGAAAACCGTTGTGCTTTTTATAAGAGCAATTCACGACTTAAAAGCGTCCAAGGGTAGACATTTACTATGAGGTGATTCGCCAACTTATATATACCTATACGCGATTCAAAGAATACGATAATCTAAGAAAGATGGCTTATGGATGATAACACATCAAAAGAAATAAAGAATGAATTCACTAACAGAAGTAAGGACCCTCGTTGATTTTATTATATTCTCACTCTTCACTCACCGGCCTGTACTTTTACTTCAACCAAATGTCATACGTCGGTAGTTACACAGGATTATAGTAATACGTAGAACTTTCACTACTAAAGTTTTAAACTTATTTTATGTTTATTCTATTGTTTATACTCGCGTTGTATAGAAAGATTATAAATTTAGTTTTATCAAACTCTTAAAATGTCTGTTACTAAAACTATGAAAACGAACAGTGTATTAGTTGTATAAGATATATATTCACGCTTATTCGAAAGGAAATCAAAGATTTTATTTTTATATCCTACAGAACCCTTTGACGTGGATGCTCGGTAAACTCTTGACAGATGTTTGGTTGTTTCTTGAATACAAAATACGAGTAACGATTCCTTCACTGTCCCTATAGAGTAACGACAAGGCAATCTTAACCAACTGGCCTGTGCACGAATGTAATATTTATTACATCTACTATACGTCATAGTACTAACTGATCGTTGGTTGTATGTGAAATATATTCTAGGAATTTATTATGGAGTAGGTTTTTATTAACGCGACGTACCACGTTTGATTTTGTAAATATAAATAATATTGTTTTATAACTGTTTTTGTAAGTTTAAGGTCTCAAAATAGAAAAAATATTGAGTTTGTGTAGAAAGGCGCACTATCTTAAATATTATTACTTTACTTATGATTATATTTGAAGTGATATTTTTGTTGCAAATATGGACAAATACATTTTTCATGAATAAAGATTAAAAGGGATTAATTTTTTTTTTCCATAGCAATGATATTTTTTTCCCTGTGCGTTTTTTTTCCGCCGATCTCTGTAACGGCTGAACTGCTTGGATGCAATCGCTAATGTATTGTAGTAAGTTAGAGGTAACATCGGAGGGTGTCAAACAGTTTAAAAAATGTATGGTCGTTTCTTCATGGTACCGGTTTCCTTATTTCTCAAAAAAATATTTAGACATTATTAGTACATGAGTTTTATATTTTCATATCCGAAACTTAATATTAAATAATTTTATACTCGTATTTTTTTCATGTCTACGTGTAGGTATGTCTCTCATGACTGTTTTGAATTTCTGTATTTGTTTTTTACCACACCTAAACTAATAATACACCAAATACAAATCTGTCTATACATATTCTTCAATGTATCAAACTACGTATACCATAGAACACGGGAGCCAATAACTATTTTTAAAACGAGTGTTTTTAATCCAGAGCGGAGCGAAGGATTTTGGAGTAGAATCTAAAGTTCAGCGAGGGATTCGAAGTACTCAAGCTTAAAATCTTGCTCCCGAAGTATACACTTTACTTTTTATCACCTTCTATGAGAAAATAAGTAACAACTTATGAATAACAATACTACAAAACTTGGGGAAGATACAACATTATTTGTTTGTCCTGATATGATTTTTGGTTTGGAAATTATTGGGAAGACGACAAATACTATAGGGTTATTTTTAACGCAAAAGAATATCTTATTCTTGTGGAAAGGTCCATTACGATGTACATTTCAGCCAAATTAATGGAAGTGTTTAAAAACAAAGCGTTGCCTGGCAACCATTGATAGAAAGAAATTGACAATCTTTTTATTGCTGTTCTTTCACACACGCGGGTGGAGCCGCGGGCAATATTTAGTTATTTTATAAAATTAAGTAAAGTAGTCATCGTGTCTTATTATATTATGTAGTAAAATTCTAATGTCTATACTAATACCACTAATATTAGTAAGGGGGAATTCGTGCGGTTTTCTGTCTTCACAAACCTTTTTTTATTCATTTGGCTCGCGTGCGGTTTTTCCATACAGCCTGTAACTTCTTCCTACACATTGTAGGAAGTGTGTGGTTCTTTTCTTCGATAATTGGATTTTTTACTAACAAGTCCCACATTCAAAAATTTAACTCACTTTTTATCCCTAAGTGGTAGTGTCGTCCCTGTTTGCGAAGAACAAAGTTGCTCTTTTCGAATTGATACGATAAAAAATATTTTACCTCGTAGACCCAATTTATTCAGCGGAAATCGCACGTGACAGATGCTTGATAGACACTTGAATAACCCTATTATAGTTTCGATTTTTTCACATGACGTACGGGACCGTAAATACCAACTGTTCCGTGTGTCTCACATCATACGCTTCACAATGAATACGTTTGTTGATGTGAAACATAAAAATATTTTTTCCATATCAGAAAATAAAATATTCTCAAGGAAAATCCAAAAGCCCTATGTCAATAGATATAAAAAAAATAGATACAGTCCAATCATTATCCTGTTAGGTTATCATACTTTTAAAACAATTCTCTATCGTTTTATTTTTTTAAACTACTGAGAAAGCATAACAATAATATCAAAATTCTTAATTTTTCTTATCTCTTTGACCTAACTTACTTATTAATTAGTGCCCAGACAGAACGATGAAGGCAGCTTCGAAGTTACGGAACAGACCAGATTTACAGTAGCGTTTCTCTTATTTAACTTCCCTGTACTTAGAACTTGGTACTGAATATGCTTAATAAAATGAATTTAGGTACAAATTCTCAAACGTTGAGTGTGGGCACCTAAATTTTATGACGTAGAAATAAACGCTATTTAGACAAGCACTGAAACGTAATGGGTACATTCATAAAATTTTGCTACAAAAATATATCGTGTTACCATGTATTTATTCCACGCTAGTATGACAGTATTGACATATTGAGGCATGTCAATAATGGTCTATAAAACGGGACGGAATCTTGATATTGCAAATTATAACGCCATATAGATTAATTAATTATAATGATCAACTTTACACGCACCCCACTAAGATTCTCTGTGTCGGGGATGCTGAGAACAACTGAGAAAATACTAGATCAATTACAATCAGATTCAGAACAGAAATTTAAACTAATTGATAATTCTGCCTTGCTAAGAATCGAATCATCACGCCACACTGGTCGCAAACAGAACAGCTAATATTTTTATTCACGGAAATTTTGGATGGCTGTTCCTTTTATAATAAGGAAAATATTGAGCAGATTAAATGAACACCGATAATTTTATAATATAATATTGATCAATATCTGAAAAATGTTAGATACATTTTTCCCGCTTTATTAGAAAAATTGTACGAAAAATTGTAAGTTCTGTTGAGGAGTTGGGAAATGTTGTTAATTAAAAACACAGACGTGAATAAATAATATCAAGGATTTCTTTCATAGAACTAAAAAATCTGATATGATATTAATAGAACTTGATAAAATAAGGAACACTTAATTATTTTGTACCTTGGTAACATTTGCAAACGTGAGGATTACATCCGAAGTGATGCGAAGACAGTAATGACATATGCAGTCTTATGACTAGTTTCTTTATCAACTATCAGAAAAAATACAATACTTTGCGCATTGCAGTGATTAAAATATTCTTTATTGGTGTTCCTCGTAGTTGAAAAGGTGCCAAATGGAAATAATTTATCCGTAAAACTTTTTCTTTAGCTCTAATTAGAAATTGAAAAATGTGTTTACTTTGTCCTTTATGTATAACAAATTACAACTGTAGTACGCCTGTAAAGCAGGACAGTGTTCATCGTTTTTTTGGGAACAACTGTTATTTATCTTATTTTCCACAATGAAGGATTATTTGTCGGCCCCGTAGCTTAGTTGGTAGTGACCTTGCCTACGAAGCGAGGGGTCCCGGGTTCGATTCCCGGTCAGGGCAGATATTTATGTGACAGATAAATATTTGTTTTCGGGTCATGGGTGTTAGCTACGTGTTATTTGTGTTGTCCATGCCGCCCGCGACACAGGGAATCCTACTACGGGGGTAAGAGTATTTTAGCGTTTATTTATTATTATTTGATAACCTAGTCGGTTTTGTTCCCCAAATATGATGAACATAGCCGCAGTCAACAAAGATGGTCCAGTGCTGATCAGCAGTCTTCACAGACTACAGAAGACATCACAACTAATTCCCAGATATTCACGTTTCTTTAGAATATTTTTCATATCTGAAGCCGCAGAGAATAAGTCTATACCTACGTACTTAATTTTAAAATGTTAAGAGATTTGCGTGCAGAATTCGATCCCTAGTGGGAAGCGACGTCGAATTAGGGCTTAGGATATTTAATGTACTAAGCTTATGAATCCAAAAATACGAATATTATCGTAATTTTATAATTATGTATTAGGCTCACATTCACTTCATTTATTAAGGTTTAAGTCAATATGCACGTTGTTAAACAATTTTTGTTGGACCAGGCGCCAGGTAACCTACGTCTGGAAGTCTTCAGAGCTCTGATCCACCTTGATTGACTATGAATAACACCCAATTACTTCCCTAAATTGAAAAACGATTGCAAATTAGGGTGAGAATTTGCTGTAGCGTCTGAAAATAAATCTTCGTTTATCCAAATGGAAAAGCGATGAAAGAACCTACGTCAAAAGTTGTCCCAGTAAGGCTTCTATTTGTATAGAGTTACATAGTAGTAACGATATCGACCAGTTTTTTGTTTGTATTGCGGTAGGAGTTCGGTAACCTATAGCACATGCCTGGCGATGACACCAATCCCACCGAATCAAGCCAAAAATACATCCGTGAATGAACTAACCCGCCCGCATTGAACAAACCTGAACCATGGAAAATTTCACATCCGGCCTGCGATTGAAACATGGTACTTGAAGTAAAAGAAGCTCTATTTGTAAAGTGTAAGGTACAAAATGGATTGGCTACGAAAAATGAATTAATATTTGGCACCCAGCGACAGGTTGCAGGACCTTATATTAAATATGTCACTGAGGTTGCTTCACGGTTTAATATAAGTTTCATATTTTTAGTTGATAAAGTCAGTTGGATGTTAGACAGGCTGAAATATGGGTCTAGTTTTCTTTGAACTGTCAGATGAACGTTTTGTTCATCATTTTTTTAGTTTAAATGAGTCGATTACACTTTTGTTATAGTCTTATATTTTTTCCAATATCATCTATACACTTCTACTGATGAATTAAAGCTTTCTTTAATTGGTGCTATTCTCACCCATCCATAAATCTTACATTTGAGTTCTTGCATTACGATAACGATAGAAGAAGACTCTATATTGAAAAACTGCTGCAGATTTTATATTTATTAAAGAACACTACAGAAAAATTGCAGATAGCTAAAAAATACCGTGTCCATTAAAATTCTCTTATACTTAATGACGATTTCTTTCGTCGAAGCAAGGCATCTGAACGTGAAGAAAAGACCATACGTTGACTAAATGCTGCAGATTTCACACATATTAGAGAACATTACAGAGAAATCCGCAGATACGCAAAATTCTGTTGATTCATGAGAAGTCTCTGAAGTTTCCTAATGATGATCTCCTTCGTCGAAGCAAGTGATGCCATTTCCAATAAGCACATGGTTAAAAAAAATAGAAACTCCTCGGGTCTTGAATGCGCGTGACGATCATTCAAATCACTTCTATCTCACAGTCGATTTGTAGATCGATCATTTGTAATGTAAACGTGTGATGTCACATAAGTGCTCGCTGGTGCAAATGATTGTAATTGCCTCTCACGATGGATCGTTTAAAGCTTACGACTAGACGGGAAAGTATTGTCATAGAGATAACGAAGATTGATAAAGTAAGTGTTATGTTTGTCTTCTGGTATCGATGACCTTGTATTTTCGAAATTGGTATAGATTGGTGAGGCTTTTGAATAAATCTATGGATCAGAAGATTAATGAATTTGCTTTTTTTGAACTATCGTTATCACGTCATTTGCCTTTATAATTGTATACTCAAATTTGCATTTTACCTAAAGACAAAAAGATGGTGACGAAGGTGATAAAAAGTAAGTAGCGGTACTATTTTACACTCAGGATTGTACTTTTGAATCATAAACATTATTCGGGATTTTATTCTAGAATCCGTGGCTCGGCACTGGATTAAAAAACAATCTCTTTTTAAAACTAGTTGTTTGTTCATTTGCAAAGATGGAGAAATAATAATGTTTTCATGGTTTCTTTATGGAATTGTAAGGGTCAAGACACACGATGGCCTTACTGTCCGTGAGGGTTTACATTTGTTATTAAAAGACCATATAGTTCATATAATACTTAAAACTATTATAACGTTCATATAATTTACTGCATTACTTTCTGTTGTTTGTTGGTTCTTAACATTATTCTTTATATTCAAGCTCACACGACCAATCTCTCCTACCCTTAGCCGTATTCAAGCCGTATACTTTCACAGTAAAAGTACAATGTAAGCTTTAAATATATTGCGGTGGAAGCAACCTCTTGACCTATATCCACTGATAAATCTTTAACTTAAGCAAGACTGAAGGGTAATTTTAAAGGATACGTACAACCATTAGTATTATATGATCATTGCTGTTGGTGAGATTTGTATCTAGATTATTAATTGGACATTTTGTTATTGACTTTATTTTGAATAGGAGAAATGAGATAGGATTTTAGAAGCCTAATTCTTAAGGATTACATGTTACATTTAAAATGTAACTTTAAAAATATATGTTTGTACGTATATGTGTGAATAAGTATATAAGTGTACCCCACAGAGATAAGCATACAACAAAATAACATTTTAGCGCATTAAAAAACAGTTATTAAATAATAGAATCAACCTTAATAATAAGACAGGTCGCGTTGATAAAGACAAAAACATACCGATGAACTTAAAATTAGGATGGCTGGATGTCCTAGTTATACTAAGGATTTAGCTTAAATGATACGTCGTTGTCAATTATGTAAATGGGAAAAGTGTAGTAACGGCCCCGTAATCTCTTTGTTACGAATTTACGGTATATGAGTAACTAGGTCTTTGAACCTTAGGCGGATGTTTTCTGTTGTGGCGTTGTAATCATTTTATGTCACTGGTGAAATGAGCAGTAATGATTTATACAGGGTGCGAGTGTGAAGTTAACAATGTCGACTCAAATTGAGGTCTTATTCAGAGTACAGAGGCAATGTTTAAGGGTGTTTGTAATGTCACCAGATGAATAATATTTAATCTTGCTTTCATGGATGCGATTAAAATCGTTGATAACCGAATCGGACGATTCAGTTTGTTGTTGCAGCTCTATATCGATTATACATTCGAATTCTAATTAAAAAGACAGAATCATATTGTAGAAATGGTACACAGTTGGTTTATCTCGTCTTTTGTTATCAGTACGTCTGTCAATGTTTGTGTTATTTCTAAACGTATTGACCGACCGTCTTCATATCCTCTTTTTGTATTCGATTTAATGAAATTTTTACGCTAGAATCCAATAGAGCTGTTGTAATCGAATTGTAAAAATATTCTGCTATTTCATAGCCCTAGTTTATACATACCAGTATAATATGTATGGCATATTTCAATTTTATAATATGTTTCAACATTAAATATTTCGGTTTTAATTCAGATAAAGTTTGAGTTTATGTCTATATGTACGATATCGTTGAGATGAATCGTTAAATTTCCTTATGTTCAAGATCTCTAAATTATTTAGTCAATATTTGTTCTCCCTCTTCAGAAATGTTATAATAGGCAACTAATATAAGATTTCTGCTTAGTTTAGATTGTACAATATCAGGCTTGATCGTACCATATTATCATATTATCATTTAACCTACACACCGCCAAATTTCATGAAGATGAAGGAGAAGTAAGTTAAAAAATGTAAGTGTTTCTTACATTAAAATAAATGTATAAATATACATGCCTTTAATCTATAAATATAAATAAAATTGGAGTGTATGTTTGTAATATTGAAATAACCGGTTTTTGCTACATGCATATGATACATACCCCAAAATAACATTTCTTACAATTTTTGTCTGTCTGTTTTTTCTGGTTAATCTCTGAAATGGCTGGACCGATTTTGACGCGACTTTTATTGGGAGGTAGCGATGTAAAAAGGAGTAACTTAGGCTACTTTTATTTTAGAATTGATTTATAAACTAAAAACCTTTCTTTAAATTGCACGCGGATGAAGTCGCGGGCACAGCTTCTTATATCTGAGAACCATCCTGATCAAGTTTAATAGACCATAATCCATTTCATTCATTTAATCAGGCCAAAAACAATCCTTTAGGAGTTAGTTAAAACGGACACAGACTGACACGTCAGACTTATAATACCCCTCTTTGTCGTCGGAGGCTAAAAATTATAAAAATCCAAATAATACTTTAATAAAACTCCTAACGAAGACGGACAATAAATGACGCTAATTTATTTAAAGACATGTTTCAACAGTTTTATCCTGTAAGATGACTAGATGACAGCTTTTATTTAAAGTGAAATCTTTAATCACTGTCTTCTGAAACCGAAATAGATTTACGTATAGTAGATGTAAGGACGATATTACACGAATATTGGTAATTGTGTAATGATAAATAACTCAATAATATTTTATGTACGTATACAATATTTTAATACAAAGTTACTTTTTATTTTATGCAATTACGCTCTACCTATTTCTGTCGTATAATAATTTCCTGTTTGTGTCCCGTATGTATATATATTTATATATATAAAACTACTAGATGATGTCCGCCTCTTCACCTGAGTATTAAAAAGCTTGTAGTTATTAATAGATATTTCCACAAAAATAAGATACGGTAAAATCTACCCTACCGTACTCTAATCCTTCAAACTATCTCTACACCAAAATCATACCATAACAACATTCCATTACGTCCTTAACGAAGGAAAAATACTATCGCATTTAAAATATTAGTATAAATACTATTTGCAGTTGCCATACATCGATTCGATTAATTCAACTTGTAAATGACAAAAATATCGCTTCAGAATGAGAAACATATCTCTGTCGTGCCTGGTGTAACTGCTGTATACAACGCATTTCAACGGCTACATATTTCTACACTATCAATAAGAGATCTAGTATTGAACATACTGCAGTACCGCCCACGTCTCGATCTAACGCTTTCTCACAATCTACGTAGTTGAAACGTAACATCAGATCGTACCTCGATTACCTATATTGAGCAGCTATGTTTACAATGAAGCTCATCTGTTGTTTAGACGTCATTATCGACCAATCTGCTACGTAGCCGGTTAACTACCTCCGTTTAAATAACTTTAGGTTAGTAACTACAGTGTAAGCCGAGCTTTACGCCTAGATATTATTCAAGCAGATCATTATTTAGATAGGCATCGGAGCTAGTCCAACTCCCGCTAATGATAAATGATGTAACCACCAACAGGCACTTTACGAACTTGCGTTAATTTCTCATCCAGTTCTTGGTCGAAATATTGTTAGTTATTCATTGTATCTAATACTATCTACGGTTAGTAAGTACTCAACGGTGGTCGTAAATATGAGGCTGAATATGATGTTTTTGTATCATTAGAAAAAAATAATATGTTCTTTACTTGTTGAGGATTAAAAGTATCATTTGTCAAATCAGTCTATGAATAAAATGATGAATCACCACCCATTCATAACGAATATAGATTGCCCTGGAATTACAGTACATAGGTATATATTTGTAAGGAGTTTATACAAACTACATCATGGAATATTTTCGGTGGTAAATTATTATTCAAGTTTAATTATGTCGTTATCTTATTTTGGTTTTGTAGACGATTGAACTTATATACTTAAAAAGCATCGCAAAATTTTACTCCAATCTATTTTATTTATTTAGGTGGAGGTCGAACGGTTTCAGCATGTTGGTAATACGCCAAATTATATATTAAAGAATTATGGCAACTTAGTTCTTGGTAGATTTTTTTGATCATTCGTGATTGATTTTATGTCAAAGAATTGATGGTAGTTGTTAAACGTTACGGGTTCTATAAAAACGATGTTACATTCAAATACTCACGAATTTTTTAATCATATTTATAGAAAGAGACATTATCAAAATATCAGACAATAAATCTATATCAACAGTGAAAGTTGACACTCAGATGTAAATTAAGCATTTTTAAATTATTTCTTGTCAGTCACCTGGAATTGTCAGCCCAATTAATCTGCGAATTGACTGACGACTAAACAAAAGGCGTCCCTGAAACAAAGCAAAAAGCGGTCATGCAAAGTTAAAATGGAGGCACGACCTTTATGTCAAATCAGGCGAAGAGAGACAAACTTTATCCTCCAATAAA
>DWPA01002340.1:0-15954 GCA_018251375.1 Calpodes ethlius
AAATTTATCACTCTGTGTCGCAGTCGGTAATTAATAATCTTTGTAAGTGCCTTTCCTGTCCACAATCGAACTAAGCACTTCGATTTCTGACCAGCGTGTAATATCTATATAATAGACTGTGTTTTGTTATCTTACCAGGGTATTTAGAACTTATACTTACCTAAGTAATACAGGAACGCAATGCGAAGTGAGCTATTTCTCAGTGCGCTCGTCATGTTATACATCATTACTATACACTTCTTTACAGCCCTATGATTCGTTCATATTTTTATGTAGCCTACTTTACTCTAATTTACTTAACAACACTAAAAATACACTTAATCGATCCTTTCTTTCGATGTGGCAATGAACTATGCATCGAACCTATGTGTTCCGTAAACACGGCAGCTATTTTATCTGAGTGTCAATTTTGACAAATGCAGAGTGGATTCCACTCAAGTATTATTTATGATATGATTTAATGACCCTATGCACTCATAAGTTTGTGAATACTAGGGCATAACTATTAGGTAACTGGTCCAAACGGAACTTTGATAGATTTATCATGTCCGTCCGTCCGTCCGTTGGTACTAGAAAGCTTTACTGACACAGGTATTAATACTTATCACGCCTACAAAATAGCACATTAAAATTTTTAAGAAATATATTTCACATACTTTCCCTACACATAACGAGGGAATGATGTTTTTTATTGTCGTAATATGATATCCGATTATTTACATACTGAGTGTATTATATTCAAAATTATGTGAGAACTTTGTAGTATTACATACTTACCAACCTTCCTATTAACCTACCTGTATGAATATTGATCGTATGTAACTAATGATTTATAAGGATTGATGGCGATTTTAATATTAACATGTTTTTTAAGGAAAATATAACTTTATTATACTATCATTTAGTTTAGATAGTTCAAGAAATTAAATAAATAGTGAACGTTTTTCAGTGAATATTCAGCGTTCCCGAATCTTGTTTGGCTTAATTGAAATTACCTACAATACATTATAGGTGCTTACTTATAATCTTATACAAAAGATTTTTCACGATTCGCCGATGCTATAAAAATGTACAGAGTTGGATTAACGCACTTAGAATGCGATATTCTAATCGTCACTTCGAGTCCCGTGTGTATTAATTCGTATTTCGTGGCGTCCACGTCGTCACCCGTACAACGACGCGCGAGCCGATTGGATTGGCCCTCACCTTGAGTAGCTAGCTGACCCACATTGCGTCACTACTTCATACATAATTAAAATGGAAGGCGATTTGTTTTTTCCGCTTTACTGTATTGTAGATCTCAAGAGGTATTTTAGTAATATTCTAAGGTGTTTAATCATCATTGGTTTAATCTATGTGCGTTATGTATTGATATCTAAAACCTTAGTTTTCCACCACTTTCAGACACAACTTAGCTTGACAAAACTATAATTTAATAGTAATTTACTTACTAGTTTTCATTCTAAAATTAAGTACCTATTTATTTTTAGCATGGACTAAAACTAACTGTTATACGTTTTAATTAATAATTCACTCTAAGTGATTGAAACACGTAAATTTAACGTAATGTATTTAACTAAACATATTTCATAGACTACACTTAAGTATTACTTTACTATGAGCACGCACAGAGCTCTTTACCGTCTTGTGATTGGTTTATTTGATGTGGCCTATTTCACTTTAGTTAGTTCACAATAAAAAGCGAAAATAAGATAAGGAGAATTGAGTTAATCATCATAGGATCGATGTAATACTTTAAATTACATTGAAATGTTTACATCATGTTGCAAGAGAAGCATGTTTTTGTGTAATTTTATTATGTATACGTATATATTTATCGAAAGTAGCGCTTTGGTAGCAAATTGGACCCCTTGTAACAGCGGAAACTTCAACCATTTAAGAGCGGGCAACAGAAATCATTGGCGGAAGAAGACGGGCGGGGGAATATGTTTGTTCTCGAACCGCGTCACTGTATAGGTAGTGTCGTATAGGTACAAAAAGTAGTCATGAGTCCCTCTATCTTTTCCCCAATCTTAAACATACCGCGATTTTTTCTTTATAGGAGAAATAAAGTATAGCTTAGGTTTAGGTTAGGTCAAATTAGGGATGTAAACGGCACTCCGCGTTGTTGTAATCTCTCTTTAAACTATAATTTATAATTATAAAATATATACTATTATATTTACGTACTTAATCAATATAAAACAAAACTATACCTACTTGGGTTCGTTGTAGTCTATATTAATTATCACGTACACGCTCGTGAATAATCATGATAACCTGTTACGTCAAAGACAATGCGTGCTTGTACTATGGTAATAAAATAATGGTTTTATTGCAATTCAAATGAATTATGTAATCTCCAGTGAAATACCAACCTGAAAAATCTTGTCATATTAACACTTACTTAATAATTTTATGTTTAAAATATAGCCAAGTGTATGTCGGTCCACGCGCCACATAGCGCTCAGTCAAACTAATTTGATAGATATTTGATAACACGCAGAGTCTATGTAGCGTTAATAGTTTTTATTTTAAATTCATCATCATAATAATGTACTACTTCCGTGAATTGTTTTGCATGTTCATGATTAACCATTTATCTGCTTGGCGAGGGACGATATTATACTAAACAAATAGCATTTTCGAGTTTAATATTTCGCAAACGGATTTCTGAATTGAAAAACGGTCTTTACAAACACTTAATATTTTTGAAAAATGTTGGCACGCTTATATCATTTCATTTGTCTATGTATATAAGTAAGTTATCATCAAAAGTGTGAATAGAGTAACTGATGAACAAAAAACCGACAAGTTGATATCGTCGGCCGTTGCAGAGTCGACATATTAAGTGAACTTAGTAACCAAGTAAGAGTGGTTCACTTAAAAATACAATACTAAGCAATTGTAATAACATAGACAATAAAACCGTAATAAAAACAAAAATATTTTCGTAGCGAATGCGCCGTTGCGGACTGCGCAATGCTCTTCTTACATATAAATAGAGGTAAATGTACCCGCTGTGCCGTCCACGCCGTGGGTACTTTATGCATAGAGTTGTAGTTATTTTTTTAATATAATTCGATGCATAGGAATATGATACAAGCGAAACAGAGCAATAAACAATTCTCACCTATTGATTACCTACTTGTTGCATGTAGAGTTTCGTTGTTATAAGTCGATCGATTTTATCCAACGCCCACCATGTAGCTCGCAGACCTTTAGCTAATTTAATGTTTGTAGAAATATGCGTTTATCTTTCCAAAATTAATTTCCGAAAAATAACTTTTCTGAATAAGGAACGGGAGTATTTAATAAAGTATACGAAAATTTTAGTTTTTTACTATTTCGCCAATTTATAAACAAACAAATTAGAAAATAGAATAATGAAGTGGTTTTTTTTTTACAAATTCCATCTTTTTCAATATTAACTTTCGGTTTAAAATTAAGTTAAGTGTTTATTTATTTAGTGAATTTATCAAAGTCATCCCTTAAGCTAGTCGCACAATGGACGTAAATTTGTATGGTAATTACTTCTGCATAAGTACTACTTCTTCCTTAAGTATAAAAAAAAGATATCACAAGTATTGCAATAACCTTAGACCATATGCCATGGAATATATATATATATATATATACTAATCAAATTAATATGTTACGTAATTTAATTTATACGAACAAAGTACCTATGTATTGTTAATTTGATTCTACCTTAAATCATTTACATGACCTCTACTTTACATAACTAAATATTTGCGTATCGCATTTGTAAGTATGACATGGGTCACGTTCACGTTCATTTATTATCTGAATTCATACGACATATGACTACTAAACAGTTCACTATTTGATGATAGTAACACACACCTCATATTTTATTTTAAATTAAATTATAATCATAATTTTATCATACTTAGCAAGTAGGTACGCTGTGTATATTTAAAACATTAATAGTTATTTTGTGTTACTTTAAAATTATTGAAATACCTAGTCCTAAAATTAGTTGAATTAGCAATATAGGGATAAGCATAAATTTGCGGGTTTGTGGGCATAGCAGTGCTCCCCTAAATCAAGCACAGCTGGACCAACCGTTTCTCAGTACCATTCAGGGCTCTACCCACTCTGTAAGTTGCAACCTCATTGTGGACAAAGCCAGGAGACTGAATTTTAAAAAAGAAAAAAATAAGTGCAAGTTCACACGGCGATTACGCCGTGCGTTTTATTGACGTATGCGTCTGACGTTCGACGGACGATGGACGTGCGTAAACAATGCAAGTACAATAATTGGCTTAGTTTTACATGACATTTATTACTTTTTGCACTGATGTATTTTTTCAAGTGTTCTAATCTGTCCTAATATGCATGTATTTAATTATACCTATAGTATAATACCGCATTTCGTATATATCTGTTTGACCTAATGGTTCTTTAGTAGATAATGCATTAAGCATTGAGCTCTATTTGTACGGTGATATCTTTTGTGGTCAATAAACTCTAAATAAATGGATAAACTTTGGTACGTTGGCGAGACGGTACGAAATTGACTACAAGGTGAAATTATTTGCTACTAAATTTAGGTGGATTATGGATTTGATGGTACGAGAAATTTACTCTGCTAATATATGTATATATATCCGAATTTTATACTCCGATTTCATTAATGCCCAATGCTAGTAATATAATGAAAGTTGACCAGCACATATTATCTTGCCTACTGGTGGCGTGTTTTCCTGTACAGACGCTGCGAGGGCTTGGATGAGCTGGGTGGCAGTTTTTTGATTCCTTCGTCAGCCTTGTTGCCTGCAACCTGGGAACGGTAGCTTGCAATATAAAGTCATTGCTAAAGATTTTTGCGAGGTCAAGAATTCTGTTCTTTCCAATTCTATTTAAGTTATTTGCTTCTGACAAATTCTTACCAAATAAGCAGGTACTCGTCAATGTTGATAGTAGAGAAATGTTCGTTAACAGCTTTTTTGACAGTACATATCGCGAAGTTTCACAGCGTGGGTGATTCTATTGTGACAAATTATAAGTTTTTTAAATACTAAGGATCTCGAAGATAAGCTACGGTTGGACAAATCGATACCGCTTCCGCATTGTTTACAAAACATTTAAAATTAAAAGTATCTAAATATACGATTTTACGGTAAAACTCGGCGTGTGTCCGTAACTGGAGATATTTTTAATTTAGTCCACAAATTTAAAACATTGGTAAAATATCAATAATAACCACACTGGGTGAGCATAATGAGCCAGTCAATGATGGTTATAGAGACACGGACGTGCGTGAACGACGGCGTCTAATTATTATCACGTGGACGTCCCATCGTTCAATGTTTTTATATTAATAAAAAATATATCAGAGAATTTATAATAAAATTATAGTGATGATCAACTTGGATTCAAGCGTGGGTGTGTTTTTGCAATAGTTGTTTTTCTGCAAGATTTTTGCTATACCTATTTAAAATTTTTGGCTAGTAAATTAATAAATAAAATTTTGATAGTGACGTACCTTAAAAACTCTATGCATTCATATAGTAAAACACTGCTTGAGTGTTGTCTATGAAATGAATTGCTCGACATGACAAACGAAGTACGAATTTATTTCTTCGCACTGAGTTGCTGCGTTACTTAGGCAAGTGTTGTTTTTTAATTCGGGGAAATATGTCAATGGGCACAAAGACGTTTGCGATTACGTTGAATATTTACGAATAACTGTTTTTTGCGACAAAGACCCCGCATAAATTTTTATCGACGGTGATTTTTTAGTTTCATTAGAATACCAAAACATTAGATAATATATCTACCTACTTTACTTCACAAAATCTGTAAGAAAATAAAAAAGACAGAGAATTTTTCCAGGTTGCATATCATTATTGAACTTATTTTGTTTTTTATTCCTGACATTAAATTATTCTTGCTAACGATTTGGGTTTCTCAATGCTTATACAAAAGGCAAATTATACCTGACTAAATTGTTCCTTCAAACGTGTACCTACATATAGGTAGTCGATAGATAAGATATGCTTTTAATGATTTTATTATCAGTTATCACAGCACCTCCTGAGTATTTAGTATATGTTCACGAGTGGAAGTATTAACAAAGAATTACATTGAATTACTATTTACTGTTGTAATTATAAGATTTTTAATGTTTATACATTGTATTCAATAAACTAATAGATGGTACAGTCTCATATAGGCCCAATGACGTAATCGGTCACGAGCATCTCGGAGACCACAAAAATTCCACGCTTTAATACCTAAACTGTAAGATCCATATCTCAGTCATTAATTGATATGTTTTAACACGTTTTGATTTACATTGTTGTAGCTTTATGTTAAATATAGTACTAGTAGTATATTATAAGAATTTGCCATTGTTGATACAGCTACTTAAATAGTATCTACTTATTTGAAAGTTATAACATCATCACTACAGATTAGCGCGTCTACGTGTTTTTTCGCTATTTAAAAATTATCTTGAGATCATGAACATCGACTTTAATCTACAATATTATTCCCAAAAAGTCTTAATTCGCCGGTGTCCACTTCAATGTCTGCGTCCATGCAAATAACTGTAAAACCAATCAATGGCGCTCGAAAATATGTAGTAAACACGATTGAAGTCTATAAAAACTAAAAAAAATAAAAATGAATGCCTATGAAAACATTCACAAAGGTGGTAGTTATGACCACGTTAAACCACGTCTGAAATCTGATTAATGAAGATTAGAATGTTTGTTGGATTGGCCAAAAAATTTAGAGGAGACGTTATAAAGTTTTAAAAAGCAAAGGCAGAATGGAGAGATGACTTCGCATCTTCCCAACATGAGAGAAACGAACCGGAGAAGATGGATATACTCAGGATAGAAGTGTTGATGGGCAAAATAATATCCAGGGGAGGATCATATTTAAAAGTCTCAACCGAAAATGCGAGGTTTTTTCATCACCAAATTTATGAAGAATTTTTTTAATAGAAGGCGTCGCGGTTCTTTATTGCACACACTGTGTTATATTTCTCAAAATCAACATCGCTTGCGTTTTGAATACTAATTACATAACATTTTACATAAAATATAAAAATGATTTATTAGGTATAAGTTTATAATCGTTAGAATTTTAATCGGTTTAAAAATAATTGTAATATAAATTTACAATACCATTCATAAAAACTTTGAATACGTCCACACAGTCAACTGTTTGGTACCGTAATAAGAATAATGATGTCAAATTTGGCCAAAAAGCGTCCACACGATCCGACTATGGCCATTTTGATTTATCACGAAAAAACAAGCGGTTCCGGCTACCCCTAGGAATTGAGAAAATTGACAGATTTTAATTAGACGCGCAACAATTAATTGATTATCTTGTCTAGATTACTAGTCAGGTTGTATGTGATATCGTATCGTGTAGAACCAACATAGATAGATTTTAGCTTAAAAAATATAAATGGTTTATTTTATTCTGAAGAGTTATCACTAAATACTTTATTATTATAAAAGTTATATAAATCGCGTCTATCTATATAGCGCTAAATGCGCTTAACTTAAAAACTAGTTAGCGAATGGATTTTTATACCAATGTGATTCATAAGTAGTTTTAGTGGATGTGTTATTGCATAAAATTTATACTACATTGTAATTATAAAATATTGGTATTATAAAAAACATGGTGACCCGACGTTCCAACATAAAAAACTAATGTAGGCATAAATTATTCTACCCGTGCGATGCCGGGGCTGCTTGCTAAGTAGATTATAACCTATAAATATGTACAATGGTAACCTATAAATATGTATTGGTAACTTATTGCGTAAACAACTAAATTTATAAATTATTTAGTCCACTTAAGACACACCGAGCATCCTTAGAGCCTGACACATATAACAGAGGAGACAGATATGATTTAAATCTGTCGCAATCTTTTCGAAACTTTTTGTATCTCACGTATATAACGTATGCATAAAAAAAGTAACTCAGCTCCGATCGGCCGTGTTCATATTGTTTGTTGGGCACTACGTATACATAAAAGTTAAAACGAACAGACTTGAAGATAGTACCTAGTATCGTCTGTATCGTACGGTGACTCGGTGCCCGATGCTCGGAAATCGGTCGGCGTATAGACTGAGTTGACAATCGAAACATGCTCTATCTCTTTCACGGCTCGGCCGTCACGTCACTCAGTAGTAACCGGTTACCGACGTAATCAGCTGCCACTTTGGTCAGTCACTACACTCCTACCTACCTCAGTTAGCCTCTTTCATTTCAGTTTAGTAGAAATTAAGTAGTGTTGCTAGATGGACGTAATAACTTCAAATGTAATTCGATAAACGTGGTCGTGTAAAGTTAAAGCTTTGTCTTGTGACCTTGTGTAGAACAGTCGAGTGAAAAAAACGTTGAGTGAATTTATGCAGTAATTATAGCACCATGTCGGACAACGCGCAGGATATTTTGAAGGAGACGGTGGCGGCCGCCGCTGTCACTGGATCATTATTTAGCACATTTGACATAATCATGCTTATAATCCTATTCGGTGCAGCTGTTTGGTGGCTATATAGCTCTAGAAAAGAAAATAAAAAAGATGATATGTTACTTAGCAAATACTCAATACAGTAAGTATTTCTTGAAACTGCTGACAGCCAGACAAAACATAATTATGTTCAATTGAACTGTAGTTAAGTGTAAATTTTGATGTGTACTCAGTATGAATATGCAGTAATTTACCTGCGATACTCATGCAAACAGTACATCCGTAGAAGTATCTAGATTGTGTTTTATGTTTTTTGCGTGAGGATTATTTTTTTAATGTTGTTGTCGATATGTTACTTTTTATAAATGCATTCATTTATTTTGATTATCCTGTGGTTACTTTTCAAGATCACGTTGTATTTTTAAGTAATTCAATTTAGAACCACAGTACGCTAACCATGTTTTACATCTATAGGTACAGAACACATGTCTCAAGATTGTTTTACTTTGTGTTCAAACTTATTTTACCTAATTTACATGTTGAATAATTAAATAAGTTACCTTCTTGACGGAAAATGAATAATATCTAGAGGCTACACTAGTAATTTTAGGAAGGTTGAGTTATGTTACGCTAGTTACGTGCATGTGTACAAGGATTATACCTAAC
Organism: Calpodes ethlius; assembly: GCA_018251375.1. Classification (NCBI taxonomy): domain Eukaryota; kingdom Metazoa; phylum Arthropoda; class Insecta; order Lepidoptera; family Hesperiidae; genus Calpodes; species Calpodes ethlius. Next base: position 9,139 of record DWPA01002340.1, read on the forward strand.
AGTAACAGATATGTTTATTGCACGTTATTAGCATGAAAATTCGGTATTAATTTACACTTTTTTCTACAACTTGTACCATATTGTGGAATTGAATTATAGAAAAATATGATTAAGTCTAGAGGTCCATAAAAATAATCGTTAAAAGTAACATTATACTAACCTAGACAATAAACTCTAAAAAAAAATTTTGCAAACAAGGATTGCACATTATTACGCAGCACACAACAATACAAATAAGCTGAAATCGTACTGTTGCGGGGTACACAGATTAATGTAGCTACGATGCTGTCGATAACGTGAAAAAACTATTGGGTATCTATCATTTTACTAAGAGCAATTGCTTAATCCAAATTAATGTTCAGATTTCTTACACCTACCTGCTAATAAAATCAATAATATTAATTTATCTTAGGTTGGATTAATCATGACAAACTTTATACTTCACATAAAAGTAAAATGTACCTAATGTGAAATATAACCCCCATTCAAATTACAATATAAATATATTCATTGTACATGACAAAGCATTATTATGTTACGTAAAATCGTTATAAAATTAATGTACCTATACGGTGACGGCGCATTATAATATAAGAAGGCCGGCGAATATAGGTATTTCTGCGTAAATAAATATGTGGCATGGGTAGGGACGAGAACATCATTCTAAAAACCGGTGAAGTTTTTTTCGACTTGTGCGAAATATTATTCGTAGGTAGATATACTCTAATTGTATCCACAAACATTAAGTGACTTCGTACCTAGTTCGATGTGGCCAAGTATGGAAAAGCAAAAAAATACCATTGTATTCTTCATATTCTGTGCCCTTTTTCTTTATATTCTGTGGACAAAACCGAACCCTTGTTAATCCATTATGTCCGTCTATCCATCCGCAATGTCGGTACCACAAACTCTTAGTAGTTAGTATACTAAACATTTGCAATTTGGGATATATTTATCATGCCGACAAATTAGTAGCTTAAAATTTTAAAAAATATATAGTACCTTATAGTTAACTCTGTAGTACGGAACATTGTTGAAAGGTCTTTCAAAAATATGGGTTTGCAAAGACTAATTTCCAAGACAGGAGTCCGTTACTGAAATATTAAGCTTGAAAATGCTGATTTTGGTTAGAGTCGAAAAGTTACTCCCACTTTGCCAATTAAATGATATTAAAGAAAACCTATGACAACTACATAGGCCTTCCTGGTTAACGTTAAATTACAATTATGGAATCCTACAATTTATTGACCATTTTTACATATGGAATGTAAAGTTATAAAAATATAGTGACCAGTTGCCGCAGAGGCACTAATTTGTTACATGAAATTATGGAGATTCCCAATGCCCCATACATTGCTACATGTAACCATAATCCAGAAATTTTAAATAAATGTTCGTTTTCTCGGAAATAACGCATCTACCCAAATTAAAGCATCTTTCAGAAACGGTATAAAAGGAATTAATATGAAATGTATTGAAAATCTGAAGTAATAACCTCTTGAATGAAGACTCTTTTTTGTTGATAAGTCTTGACCATGGTCATAAAGTCGTTCAGCAGATCACTGAGCGATAAGGTCGTCATTACTATACATGGATCTCGTACAATTAATTAAATATTTAATTAAGTATCACCTTGAAATGATAATAGATTAAAATAAGTCGCCTCCCACTAATTACGTTTAGATATTATATTATATAATATGTGGCAGACGCAATTAGTAGGTAATATTTTAGATACCTAAACATTGTCGTTTAGCGCGTCTAGGACCGTGAAAAGTCGAGTTTGAAGTGACAATATTTCCAAATGTAATAAAAAAATAGCAGTACATGTATACTATATTTAAAGTATGTCTTGATATATACGATTTAATAGGAAAAGTGCTTTTAAAGTTCGAATATGTGAAAAGTTAGTACTGAGAAACAACGATTGAGAAATAACTGATTTGCAAATTATCGGGTGGTAGATATTTTGCTATTGGTCTAATCTACAAGTAAATTTGTGCTGCGGGTTATGGAGAGGACTATGTCCGGTATTTCTCTACGTAAACGCTTAAAAAAAGATGAGATGTGTAGACTAACGAGGGTAAGCGACTTAGTTCAAAGAATAAGCCGGTAGAAATGGCAATGAGCTACCCGCGTAGTAAGAAGGACCGACAACCGTTGGGGAAGAAAAGTCTTTTGAATGCCGTGCACGTCTCGGAAAAGGAGTGTAGATCGGCCCTCAACGAGATGGACTCTGGACCTGAAGAAGATATCGAGCATTCACTACACTCGGAAGGGTCGGGACCGATCTGAGTGCCGCAAATTAGGGAGGTCTATGTCCAGCAATGAACCTTCACACGCTTATAGATAGATAGATAGTAATATTTTCAATCACTATTGAGTTCTTATCACCAAATCGTCATCATATTAAAGGCTCCCCAGGACACCCCAGTAAATTAAATTAAACGTTATTATTTGTAATTCCAATATTAAATTTAAGTGTTTTTTTAATGTAAATGTTCCGAAAATTTTAATGTTTATCCATTATTTTGCAAGATGAGTTCCCTTCTAATCACATAAGAATATTTTTTTAATGATAATTAAAGTACAAGCTGCAAGCTACCACGCCACTCAGTTAGTTTTGCATAATAAAAAATGTGTATGGAACGCTGGGAGTTATTATAAAGTAAAATAGGTTTGATCCAAATTTAAATTTGCCCCCAATTTTTTTTACCAGCATTATGAAGTTATGCTGTGTTAGAGAAATAAATCTGCGTCACGAACGTTTTCGTGTAATTATTTTTCACTTCTTCAAATCCAACTTGAAATTAAATGAATCGTTTGACCTCAATTAGCTTTTATGGACAAAGCGTATACCAAAAAGCAAATGTGTTCTGATAGTGTAATGATTTTAAGTACATTTGTATAAGAAGGATGAAAAAGAAGTGGTCATACTTTGACTACTGATACGGTAGGAAATGAACTACAAGTGAAAAATTTGATTCAATGAAATCGGTGAATGTGATTCACCGAGGAGATTCAGAACAATCTGTAGATTGAATCGGGAAGTGCTCAGGATTATTATGTACAATCACCTTTGCGCAGAGAAGATTGTTTCGCACTGGGTACTTCACACCGAAGCAGCCGCGTGGATTGATGCTGTGACTTGATTAATTTGAAGTAGGTTCTTTCCACCGTGGTTACGATATAAAAGCAGGTGACGAATCTTGGATTTATCAATATGATCCATAAACAAAGCTACTGTCAAAATTATGGAGATTTACTGGATACTGCACCGGGGAAACTCGTGGATCACCCGCCTTATAGCCCTGATTTGGCAACGATTTACTTCATCTTATTACTTCAAATTTAAAACCACCTTAAGGGGATACAGCTTTCATTGGCCTTGTGTGTGCTGATTGCTTTCGGGAAGGCCAATAAGGAAATACTTATCTGTTGGAAGCTGGAAAATGTGCTTTGAAAACTTTTTGAGACCCATGAGACGAAGATTTAATAAAGTAATATAATTCATAGAATAAAAAACGTACGTAAAAAGTAAAAATAAATATGACAACTCTATTTATCATGATGACCTACTTTTAAGGAGTCTATTATACCATATTCTTTAATAATAATTTTATCTGTCACTTGTTTAATTTAGTATCAGAAATCATGGAGAACCAGTACAGACATTGTATAGTTAGGGTTATTGGCTCAAAGGGTTATCAAAACAAAACTTAGAGATGTACCGGTAAATCATTAGTCACCACTCTCATGCTGAAGAGAGATAAACAATTTGAGGTTTGTATTCCAGTTCAGCTTGATTAACAAGGAAATGATTTTGTCAAACTTGGCCGACAAAGATTCAATAGTTATAGCCTTCATTAGATTTAAAGTCCGAAATGAATACTTATCCCTCTATATACTTCATACATACTTGTATGACGTCAATTTTTCTGTTTGTTCTAGATGTCAGACTTTATACCTATCTGTGGACTTTATAATGTAACGGCCAAGTCTAGAAGTCCATAAACAAAATATTTTTTTTTTCGATTCACAGTACAAGAAGATATATATATATATATAAGTTATAAAATAATTATTTTTCCAAATTACGATTACTGCGCATCAATAAATTTATGATTTAGATACAAAAATATTTGTGATATCTGATTATGAAAATTCTTGAGAAGCCAATCCACATAACTACACGCTGCATTAATAAAACGTAATATTTTATTAATATGTGTATACAGTAGTACTTCTAGACGTAATAAATACAGTAGTATATTTAGCTACACATATTGTTTAAATAGGTACGTAGGTAACTATTCAATAATACGTCAATTTTAAATACCAATTCAGCTCCGTAATAATGTAATTACCCTTATTTATGCTGAAATGGTAATTAACTGATGTTTTTACGCAAGTAACACGATACTTGTACATATAAAAGTCATAATAATTGACATTGCCAGCCTTTGTTAATTTTATCTTATCTTGGGACTTATCAAAGGACGCATTTAATTATGTATTTTTATAACTTACCTACTTATCAGTTATTTATTGAGCTTGGTAATGGTATTTATAAATATTTTTTTGTTTAAAATATCTATTATTCCGTAAATATTCAACTGAGTCGATAGCGGATTTTTTGATGATCTGTTTTTTTTTGTAATGGCAATAGAAAATGCTAAACGTATAATATTATCAGTGAAATTAGATTCACTCTTTGCTTCTAGAAATAATATGAAACATGGAGAGTAAGAAACCTTATAAAAGATGAATCTTTTGTCTCGGTAATCGTTGCAAATATAACTCACGCTCGTACTACATTTAGAAGCCGTTGTACAGTTTGTAAAATATTTATTTTTCTACACAGCAAAAAAAAATCAAAATTATGTCATAAAACATTTGCGCTAATGCTGGATTAGGTTTGGCTGACTCTCAATTTTATTATGTTCTTTATACATATTTGATTTCCATTATGAATTTTTTTTTTGTTCATTTTAACAGTGATAAAAACAATCCTTGATCTAAGTTAATAAGTTGTAATAATAAACTAATTAAATTTAAGAACAAAAATATTTACCTCGTAAACTCGTTCGATCGTATCCTTAAAAATGTTAACATTTGTTTAGTATACCTGTGTTGAGTTTCGTGTCCTGTCGAATTTACTTAATGTTGTGCAACAAAAAGTAAATGCGATTGTAGAAAAACCATAGTCCATAATACGCTTGATGCCTTTGGGGTACGTAGCCGTAGAAATATATTATTATAGTAAGGAACAATGATAATCTCAGACATGCCTCGTATAAGATCTAAGTGACCAAGATATAGCAATAAGCTTAAAATGTGTAAACATGTTGAAATTAAAATTTATACATACTAAAGCATTTGGTAATAGTACATGGCACATAATGCTGAGGACTGCAATGTGTCAAGATACCGGCTAAGTGCGTGTAGGGCCACGTGTAGTCAGTTATAACTTAATTCATTCAACCATTACCCTATAACTTGCACACCTTAAGTAGTAGTCGTGATAGATTTCCTTCTAAATTCATTATAATTATACAGTACTTCTAGAATTTCGTATGTCCACGTAAATGGTGAATCCATTTAGCTCCTAAAAAGGGGAAAGGGGGAACACTAACTTTAACTAACTTTGTTAACTAAGAAAAATTTGGCTTAACGTTTCGAAAAAGGAATAAGAATCCCTTTTATCGAAGTATAATCATCGCAAACCCAACATGAATTTAAAATACCTATCCAACGACACCCTACACTATGGAGAAGACGAAATAAAATCATTCTCACAACGTGAAAGGGTGCCCGCGCTGAAAAAAATATTATAATCCGTCAGTTTCATATTGTTATAAATATGACAAATTACACCTAAAGGTCTCTTCGCCATGTTATGGACAAACGGAAGGACGGACATAACGAAGTTAAGGAAGGACCCTGACTATGAAACCCTAATAAAGAATGATATACGGATATGAATATCATATGAGTCATATCTTCATCAATGTAGAACCATCTTTTTTTCCTTCAAATTTATTTTATGCATTCATATAATAGACTCCAAGTAATAAGCGCATAATAATAAATCTTGGCGCTCATAAAGATAACATATTTTGTTATTACAGGACCGTTTGATACGTACGGTGCTACTTGAGACCAATATGACAAATTTACCTAATAATATAATAGCGGGAGGGCAATACGGTACACTGGGGTGCATAAATGAAATGATAGCAAGTTATTTAAACTTACGTTGTGGCTTTCAACTAAAAAATAGCATAATACGCTTTGGAAATGGACTTGATTGTTTAAAAAATAAATAATAAGTTCTTAAATTGACAAAAGTTTTGTGGTTTTACTGTAAAACCAAGCAAAATAAAAACTTACCTCCCCTTACTCCAAATCATGATAAGCTTGATATCATAATCATAATAATCAGTTACGATTTATAATCTATGTAATTATATAAAAATTAATGTTTGTCTGTATGTCCTTTGTAGAATCGTAAACGATGCATTTGATCATGTGATAATCCTTAGCAAAATTGTTGTGTATGAGCCCACGAAGGTTTCTGAGTTAGTCCGGCCAATTTTCAACAGATAGCGCCACTGTGATTACCTTATTTTAGTTTTTGGCGTAGCAACGCGCGCAGGGTTCAGCTAGTATTTAATACGAATTAAGAACACTTAAGTATAAACTACAACAACGGTAGGTTTTCTTCTCGCTGATCAAGAGTCCGGTAGAAATTGAAATATCATCCATCGAAAAGGTATATCTGTACTCGGTAGGTTTGTGGTAGAAATGAGGCGA
>DWPA01002341.1:0-15952 GCA_018251375.1 Calpodes ethlius
TGGTAAACATTTATATGGGTAAATAACAAAATGATTTAGTTGAGCCATAAAAATAAATTACAATTTATTATATTTGTCAATATTATGATATTTATAAACCCTTTTGTAATTTATCAATATGTATATTAATATTATTTAACATGGTATCTTTATCAACGTCATATTACAGATGAGGGTATCAACTTGTAATAATAAAATTTGTAAAACTACAGGATTTCATTAAAAACAACATATTTTTTGTTAGAAAAGAATTGCACCCTGGAAAGCTCATTCATTAATAGATTTCTCAAGCTGACAATGAAACGAGTTGCAGTATTATTTCAATGTTATAAACGGATTAAATGAAACAGACGTTTAACACGGTTCGTTTTACAGGAATCGCAAAAAAAGTAAAACTGCGATACAACGGACGTTGACAGAAGATTTTATATCGCAACTTTACATTTCATTTAAAAAATTCATTTTCCATTCATCTCTGTACTTTTATTCGCTTCAATTTTGTCTTGCTGAATATTACTTTTTCACAGAATTGTTTTATAAAACCTAAGGATAGTTTTCGTAGAATTTTTCACTTTTACTCCAACCTTTACAAATACATTGTTCGAATTCCTTACAATGGCATTTCGAACAGAAGAACGCGCCATGTTTGTGAATTAACATTGTGATTCGTTGAAATTATTTTGCGAGTTATAAACCTTTTTTGCTAGATCAAGGAATATTTTTATGAATGTAGCAAAATGATAAGAATCAGTATAACGTATACAGTTATGTTGAATATTTATTTGAGATTGACTTGGGAGTTAGTACTATAGCATGAAATGAATGAATATACAAGTTTCGTAATATTAATAGATATTACCACAGATTGTACACTTCAACCCGAAGCTATTTTCCTCGACTCGCGGTACATTCCAATAAACAAAAGAAGCTACGACCTTTCCTCCCAGGTCCGTCATTAATGCCGATGAGCCCTTCTACACCCAGTTCGATTCATTTATATTTTGTACATGACAGCTAATCATTCTAGTTCTAAAGTTATACGTAGTTATGCAAAATAGATCCAACCACGAAAAGTAGCTTTTGAGAAAATAGGCCTTTTGCATATACCAAGTTTGATGTGGAGATGCCATTTGCGATATAACTAAAAAAAACGGTCTTTGTTAGTTAGATCCATTTTGCATAACTACTTAGTTATGCCAATTAACCCAAAAATATTCCAATGCCATTCAATTGTTATGTGATAAATTTCACAAACATGTTCATCATTTGTTTATTAATCCTTCTTGTGTTACGATCCATTGATCATTTACATTCGGATAGGTGCTATGAAATCCCCAAAACACGGAGCCTAATGCTGCTGCTAACCTAGTACTTAGCAGGGAACATGTTGAATTGTAAGCCTTGGCATAATTAGAGAGCACTTTTAAACCTCAATAACGTAGTCTAAAATGCATATTACCTACGACAGAACCCATGTACGGTTCGCCCGGTGAGGTACCACCAATTCACGTAATTCTGCCGTTCCCTGTGTTAATAAGCAATTACGTTCCTAGTCTGAAGAGTGTTTAGTTGACGTTAACGCCTATACAAGCGGGGATCATCAATCAATGCATCTGAGACCAACTTCAAGTATGACAAATTACTAATGATTACACTAATTAATTAATACTTAAAAACAGGACTTACTTACACTGTCTTAATGTCCACAATTCCCTTACTAACGAATAATAACAAACTGATATTCTTATTAACAGCTAATAAATAGAAACATGACTTACTAAATAACTACGGCCTCTCTTAAATTCCTTATCTTTGTCGCAGATGTTCGCAGACGGTGACACTGCGACTCTTCAGTTATCCTTATACTATAAAAAAATCACGTTTGTCGTACAAGAGATAAAAAATTGCAACGACCCGGATAGTGCTTGTTCCAAAAGAAGTTTCGGATGTAAAAGCGATGCGAAAGTCGGCGGGCTTGCTGCGCTCATTCGTAAATATAATACCGACGCTGCAGTATGGCAGTCTCACTGACATCACCTTAATGAAAGATTTCAGACACTCGTAAGGAAAGTTACAAGCATTTTTTACTAGAGAGATTCTTTCTCACTTCGCATGATATACGTACCTACTTGTCTCTGTATATGTATTTCAATTCTGGAAATTCACTCCAGCTCAGTTTATATTCTTTCATGAGATAAAATGTTTGCGATAAATTATTTTAACACACTAGTGTTAACATAACATTGCTGTTGATAACAATGAAAATTTCAGTAGGTACTCCGAATTATTTCATAGGATGAAACAAACACGGCCTGACACTATGGCATTTATGTTAATGACATGGCTTCAGCTCAGTATCGGCCTTTCCTCGTAATTGAAACGGCCTAATAGGTATTCCACCACCCTCCTCCAGGGAGGAATCACAGATGGGTTATTTGGCAAGCCTTGTGAAGTTATTATGGCGCCCGAATGCATTCAATATAGCTTGAAAACTTCTGTTTAATTATAGCAAGGTAATAAACCAGGACAGGTGAATTTATCATGTCACTCAAAAAATTCAGAATCCTGTCCGCGTTATCTAACTGAGTTACTTAGTACTCACTAAATCATCCACGATTCATTAAAACTAGGTTACAGTTATGTTATTTAATATTTTTTCCAACAACGACTGTTATTTAATCATCATGAAATTGTTTGTAAACCAAGGATTAGAAAGAAGATAAAGTACTTATTTTATAAAGTAAAGGTATAAAAGAAACACGGCACACAAACAAAAACCTTCAATAAAAATGTTTCATAAAGCAGAATATAATTAGAATAGGTAAACCAGCACCATAAAAATATTTCACACATAAATATATCATTCTTGCCGTGCCTTCTCGAGCCTTGTTGGTGGTTACAATCCGGATTAACCGAGATAATTCATCGCTACGCAACATGCTGTACCAGGGTAGTAGACACCGCTAAGACATGTCAGTTCGCCGTCAGATCTACGGATAAGGATGACAGAGAGAAATCGAGGCGCCTGGCTGGGGTTGCGATAAATAAGGGAAAAAACGGACATAAAGATAGCTCAGTATGTCACGCGGATTACGCCTGCCGGCCGGTATTTGAATAAGAATTGCCAATAAGGAGGGAGGAAGCTTAAACGATTGCTCCCGAAACGTCCTGCCCGCCTGGTATCGATCCGCGACCGCTGAGGTTGGATAACGGTTTAAATACGTCCGGAATTCATTCGGGATAGTTTATTTCGTGTGCCGTTGTTTTTTTGATAAATAACGATACGACTCATGTTGGGGATAATGTCGGGATCGAAAGAACATACCTATATGATTAATAGTATCAGGCGTTATTTTGCGGAAATCCATTGCTATTAAGCTATTATATATTATAATAATAGCTTATATTAATAGTTATTAAAAGAACAGTTTACATACAAGATATACGATATTTCGAAATATAAAAACTTTAGGAAGGGAAGTGTTTTTTTTATTAAGGTTTTTGTTACGTTTCAATTAGATATTTTTACCACGATCATGCATTGCGAATTATCTGATTAATATAATATTAAATGAAACATAAACATAATCGAGGTCCGTCTCGTAGAAATTTAAAATGAAAATTAAGGCTATACTGGAGGCTATTATCGAAGTGTTTTCATAAGCAAAGGGACTCAATTATTTTACTTTATACTATAGGGTTTCATTGTATTTATATGTTGTGTTATGTACTGTGTTATATTTGATATTATTTACTCGGCTATACAAAATGCCGGTTATAATAAATAAACCCGAAGTCATAACAGATTTAAAAGAAAGCAAACCAAAATAATTTATACCACTAATAAACTACGCTAAAACCAAAACAGGAAATAATGGTAACAAATGTACAGTTCTCAACTGCTCCCGACGGTTTACGCAAAACAAATGTTCCTGTGGAAAAAACTTGCGAGCGAACAGCGCCATCTGGGCGCGGCGCGGGCTGCTTGAGTTATGAACAACAGTCTGTGTCGGTGTCAGTAAAACAGTCGCTAATAGCCGATCGTTACTCTTCATTTACTGTAAGATATGGTCTCCTGGTACGCAGCAGGTGCTCCCGTAGGACTCGCGTCACGTTCGTCATTTCGATTTATTAACCTGTTTTCCCTACTTACTAATGCTTGAATCTTATTCATCGTCCACTATAATTATGCTGTGGTTATATCCCCTCATAATTATACAAGTGAAGTTGAAGGGCTTAACGGTTTGTTTAAATTATTACGGTATCAGCCATTAAATAAGATGTTATTTATACATTCACGTACCATGTCAAAGCAGCTGTTTCAACATAATGAAAGTGAAATCTCATCATTTAAAAATAATTTTGTCTATCAGTCAATGTAAATTAAGCGTTATAGGAGTATATAAAGTAGAATACTATTTATAAAGCAACCGTTAATAGTCGATCGTTACTCTTCATTTGCGACGAAATGTCTTCGTAACTCCGGCTACGCTCCCGAAGGACTTATTCAATTTCGTCAATTCGCTTCTTCGCAACTTCCGTGAAGAAAGTTTCCGTTTCTACAGTGAACTCTTCCTACGTGGGGTACTACTCGTGCATACGGTAGTTCATACGAATAAGGAACTATATACATTTATAATATTACTTTTACAATATAAGTTAACCACGTAAATATGAAGAGAGTAAACTTCAAATAAGTTATATAGGAGCTGTAGTACCAGGTCTTCATGAAATAAAAGATAATCATGTTAAGAGAAGATAGCGATAATACATCATAATCCATGCAAGCTACGCTCAGTTGTAAAGTGCACCTGGATTTTAGCAGCTACTCAGTAATCATTTACGCAAGCGGTTTGAGGTACTGCTAATTACAGAACTTTCAAAGTTAAATTTCAACCACATGTTATATATAAAATCTAGCTCCGTCCCGCGATTCCTCCCCCAATAAATTGGATTTTCTTTATATACAAAACAGAATGGTTATTTATTGAATATTTTAATCCGATATTTGAACTACGTTGCTTGGTTCGTATTTACAGCCGCGTTAGTAAAAAGCAAAGCAAAAAAAAGGTTTTCGATTATATTCTACCATTTCTTGCCAATCAAAGCTTTGTTAAAACACTATTTAATTTGGCTCAAATATATATCGTAATTAATCTTCCCGCAGAAACGATATGTGTTTTCACTGTAAAAAGTAGCCTATGGCATTCTTCGTCTTTCTAAATATTTCCATAACAAAAATCATATCATAAAGACGCTTTGTTGTGACGTGAAAAAAGAATAAACAAACACATTTAAATAAATAAAACAGAAAAAATATGTAAAACCAATAATAATGATTATTACGTTTGTATATTATAACAAGACAGTAAACAAACGTAACAAATCTATGAGTATCATGAGAAAGACAGTGGCTGAGATTTACGCAACCGCCTCGGGCGACGTGCAGCCTTAGTACAACAATCTGAGGCCAACATTGACAACTTATATCACCAGGGGGCGTAGCTCAGATGGTAGAGCGCTCGCTTAGCATGCGAGAGGTACCGGGATCGATACCTGGCGCCTCCAATTGGAATATTTTTGGATTACTGATCTTTTTAGATTTTCAAAGTCAAAACTGAACCTTTATATATAGTTTCGTCAAATTCATCGTAATGTAATCGTAAATAGTAATGTTTTTAAGACTCCACCCTTGCACGTAAAGCGGATTATTTTTACAGCAATTATTCAGAATATTATCGTTTTGTGAAACCATTTTCCATTCAAGAAAATCGTTCGTTTCCAAAATATTGATAATTTTGATTACACTTTAAAAGTCAAGTGGGTCCCAGCTCCCTTTGCAACTTGGTTGGTAATTAATTGGTTGGTGTTGGTTATATGAAAAAAAAACATAGCAGAAGAATATTTAACGAAATTAAAATGAAAACTATCAACAAGGCTTGCCAGTTAACAAGTTATAATCGATCAACTTAATTAGTATGAAGAGCCCTAAACTTTCTCGAACAGTTTTTTAAATTTAATTTAACAAAGTTGTTGTATTCGTTTGTTAATCTTTACGTAAGCAACTCCCTTTTCTTCTTCTTCTTTCTTCATTGTTCTAATGTTATGTTTTAATCTTATGTTCTATTTTTAAGTTTAAACGACAGTTTTAATATAACATTTTAACCGACATAAAACACTGCACTGCACCACCAAATCGCTCCATACGTTCATTAAAGATCTTCTTTATATAGCAACGTTTCGCTTGATTGCGAGTCGAAAGTCATTATTTTCAAACAATGTGAAATGCATACGTAGTCAGAAGTACACACGCCCATTCATCGGCGAACGTACGTAAGACCGGCTCGGTCAACAAATTAATAAGTTCATTTATCACTATTGTTCTTGTGAATAGATGTGTACACAATGAGCGACTCGGTTTTGTAATAATACGAGTAACTATGTAGAGAAATGTGTCTGAAACGAAATGAGAACATTTACAATTTTATTGTTTTATGAATAGGAACGCATAAGTTTTGCGTATCTGCATTACGCGTTGTGATGATTTGACAATGTCCATACAATATATATAATAAGAAACCATCACATAAGTTTAATACTTTCTTTAAATATGCAACTGTGAAGATGTTTTATAGCTGAATGGGTGAACAGGTATACAGTTCGCCTCACTATGAATCTATAAATATCTAATATAGTATAATATCTAATATAGTACAATATCTATAAATAAACGCAAATGAACAACAAATATAACGACACGTGGGGCCTTTCACACGATTAGTTCAATCAAGACCAGTGACCGTTAAACTAAACGTAACACGCTTTAGGCACAGTTAGCGACACATTCCAGGGATATTAATGTCTATGCGACTAGTCGACGTACCTACTAGACTATGCGTCTAACTAATGCGTTGACTAAACGACCAAGTGCGCCATAATACGTACAATTTCATAGAAGGTAGCCTAATCTGGCCCGTACTATTGGACTTAGGCTGTTAGTGCGCGTGATTCCTTAGTTATTGCTGTCCAGATCTTACTTGGAAGACACCGATAACTAAAATTGGCACTTGCAATTTACTGTCAGTACCGCTTCATTTGGTCCAAGTTTTCAAATTGTTCTTTATCTGAATAGTAATTTTTATAATTTCGTCTATTGTTTTATTTTATGTTATAAGGATAGCAAATGCCCATGGACATCTGTGGCTAACGTCGAACTTAGGACTATGGCTATAGTATAGTATTAGGTGTCAATATGAAAATCAGTATGTTCACTCAAAGTTGGTAACAAATGTTTTAGTATCGCTGAGCATAGATAGACGCCTCTTGTGAAACGTTAACAAAATTTTAATATAACTTGCCACAAACTACAACCTTAAATTAAAAATAATACCAGCACGAGATACGTATGTATTAGTGTATCACGATGTACGTGTATTCGCGTATATTTTTCAATGTTCCTGTTCTGTTGTGCTTAATGACGTTTGAAATTCCGTTGTTTTTGTTTCGATAAAATCAATATGCTGACCTAGTTTCCAGTTGCGGCTTATAGGTAGTTGGTTAATATTGCATCCGGAGCCATTATTAAATTACGGTAATAGCGGTAATTAATTACGGTGTGCCTTTCTTACAATACGTTAGCTGTATCTACCCGATCCAAATGGAAATGTAGGTATTCGCTAATTAAACCTTTACGTTTATCCTGTCTTAAAATTGCAATAGACTACGGATAATATTCCAGATTATTGTGGTATTAAATACGAATTATAATCCCTTGGGTTCGGGACTGAATTCGAAGTTGACAGGTTTTCATTTATTCATGAATTACTACGAATTTAGGAGGGTGTGTGCTCGATTTAATTTCTTCGAAGTTTTGTTCTGATTCCAGTTTTAGTTGTTAATCTTCCTGTACATATAATACACAGATAACAGTATAATATTATGTACATTTTACAGTTGCTAGGCACTAGAAGGTTGAAGGTTATAGAAAGATGGAATATTGAGAACCATTGGCATATCGATTATTTTGTTTTAAAGAGTTTAAGTTTAAGTAGAAAATTTATTTATTCTTCTGTATATTTACCGTAACATGATTAGGAATATTTGTCCTGGTGGGAGTAAGTAAACACAATTAACGAACAAATATGTGCTCGTTGATAAAATACACAGAGTAAAAAATATTCCGACCCTGTGAGGCTACACAAGTATTTTTGAAGTGTAAGACTGGCAAGAGTGAAGAAAGGCAATCTCTCCTGCTCAAGGTACACTCAAACTCCAAAACAACAGACATGCTTAGGGCGTAGAGTATCTCCTATTGGAGGACGTTGGTTTGTGTACTTTACATATTCATTTCAACCATAACTTGACGCATTTTATAAGGTTTTTTTATACACCTGGATACAAACCTCTTCCTTTATAAACTGGGCCGTGATTTTTTATCGTTCCTGTCATACTGTTCGAATACTAGAAGTAATTCGAATCCCCTCCACTTACTTTGGCGAGCAATACATCTTTGATGCCTTAGGTGTCATTTTTGAAGAGCAACGGTTACAATTTACCATCAGGTGACTTGGCTATTTACATAAAAAGTCGGGTGTTTACGCATATAAAGTTTGAGACGCACATTCAATACAAAAACTGTCCCCAGTACCTCTGCCAACGCTAGCTACAAGGGACAACTGAGATTTCATTTGATACAATGGAATAATCACGCGAGTGATTTTCGGGCTCCGAATTAAACTCGCGCCGTACGCGACCTGAGCGCGGACTTTTCTGGGATAAACTCAGATTAGTCACCTCGGTGGCTGTGGGATTACTCCGCGTGGAATAAATATGTTTGCCGGTAACTTTTGGCGTGACGACGAGTTTCCGCTCGCTGATATTCACTTTCTTCGGAATGCTGTGAAACTTGTCGTCATTATGTTTACCTGGTGTAGAGGGATATGAAGAAATATGTACCTGTGTGAAGTATTTAAAGATTTATTAAATTTCATTAGGACAAATAACACGGTAATTACTTATATGAATTACTCGAAACTCGAAAGTGATGACATAATATTTAATAATCAATATAAATTAATAATTAAAAATAATAGTATAATTAATTATTATAGGTTGAGAGGTTGATAGTAAGATACAAAGATTTATTCTGTTTATAAATGAAATTATTCTATCTTAATATAGTCAGGCTAGTAATTAACCGTAATAAATTGTATCAAATTATTGTTACCGTCCAATGTAATTACCATTAACGTATATTGAATTGTGGCTTTATCTGTATTATTGTGGACCAGGGTTGCATAATGTTAGTGCGGCAGGATTAACGTGCGCGGCGCGCAGCGCGCGGACCCGCCGCGCGGTGGAGGTAATTCAATCGCATCGCTAATGGACTCGCTCGTGGACTACGAAACTATTGTGCGTGAATTTCGACTAATTGTTCCTGATGGTAATGACATTCGTATAGGTTACGTTGGTTGGGAAGCATATTGACTGTATTCGTATTTTTAGGTTCCGTAGTTAAATCAAAGTTCAGAGATCCTTACAGATTAATACTTGAAAGCTGTAAGCATAAAAATGTGTATATAGTAAGAAAGGCTCTTGTCGTTTTTTATCATATTTATTTAACATTCGTATAGTTTTGCATATAAAAATGTCACTTTAAACATTCTTCATTTTCTATATAGAGCATTACTCTTCGAAAACTCACAGAAATCGCAGAATTGCACCTTTTCATATTCCCTTTCTATTAATAGCTGTATGAGGACCCAACTAAAGCAATTTATGTAACAAATTTTATGAAACGAAACTCTTCGCCCTTATTTGCCTGATACAAATGCTGACGGGTAATCTATATAAATAAAACCGTGGAATCTTGAGAAAGTAAATTAGTCACCAAAAACGTTTCAAAGTGAAGCAACTCGTACGTAGAAGTTACATTGGGAAATTTGGGAATTAGAAACCTTTCCCTGAACATTCCCAGAGAACTTACCGTTTGTACATTCAATTGATGGACATTCCATTCGTAGCGCCACATTCCGCTGTCGGCTGAACTAGCACCGAACGGACATTCGATGTAATTTCCATCCAATGTACGTATTCCGATGCAATACCATCAATCGATCGAACACATTCGAGCTATTACAACTGTTTCGCCAAGATTTTGTTTTGTTTTATGAATGGAATGGAATGGAAAGTGAATATGTAGATTCAAAAAGTAGAAAAACAGTATCAGTCTCGTATGCTGACGGTGATGACTAGCCATTCAATGAAATGTGTGTTGTTCGTTTTTTAATAAACTTGTAATCGTAACTACTTCATACAATGTTGGTGGATATTTTAGTGTTTTAATACCAGCAAAGTTAATCTGCGAGTTAAATTGAACCCGTGTTAAACTTTTCCCGTTCGGGTGGTTATTTTTACGTCGGATGGGTTTCCGCCACGTGTAATGCGAAATACCGGTGCGATCCGAATGTCAGCTGGAAATAGGTACTCGAGGGAATTGTGCATATGTTACTAGGTCATGTAGTGATGGATGGCCTCATTCCTTGTTGTCGTTATGGAAGGCTAGCATGATATCTCAGTCTTAACCGCTCTCGGCTCGGTAATTAGTGAAGTTTTGCGTGTTCGAAACTCCAAAAGGCTTTGTTCTTTTTAAACATCTGGAACTCTCGGCGCGTAATATAAAATATGATGTCGACTAATTATGTATAATAATCATTCGAGATGTAAAGCGATTAAGTATTTAGTAAATTATTATTTTTGTAATTGTGGATGTTTTTAAAGGCAGCTTTATAATATGCGGTGTTTTATTAAATTAAGACACTAGGTAAGTAAACGCGTAAGGCGCGTTGTCAAACAAGTAGGGAGCGAGTTTATTATTTTTGTAGTTGAAAGGTGAAGGAACCTTAAATCACAATCTATAAACTTTACAGACTTCTTTAATGATAATTAGAATACCTCATGAAAATATTTAAATGAGCCTAAAGATTTGCTTATTCAAAGTGAGAAGACGTTAGCACTTAATGTCCTTTACTATATTATCTACAAATTCAAGATCTTAGAATCAGAAGTTGTAAAAACATGAAATCGGTCAAAAAATTGATTTAAGGTCCTTCACCTTTCACCTATAGATTTAATAATCGTACATTAAGAACATTTCGTGATTATATGCAGAAAATATGGTGACATATTAGGCATGAATAACATTAGTATATCGTTCTAACTTAACTAGGTGGTATGCATTATACCGATTTGTAAGAAGAAGTTATTTATTTCAATGCTACATACTTTATTCTACAAGGGGTTCCAGAGAAGGTTAATAAGAATTCGAGGTTGGATGGATACTCTTATATTCGGTAATTAATGTACGTTAATTTGTTACAGATCTGCTGATAGAAATGTTAGGCGTGTTAGCCAGCTACAGCGTCACAGTCAAAGAACTAAAACAGCTGTTCGCCGCCATGAAAGCCGTTAACGGAAAATGGGTATGTAAACACGGTTCTAATAGTACCGAAGTGAAATGAACTGGGATTGCAGTATGCAGTAGTTGAAGAAGAATAAAGCAATAGCAATGTACTTAGTGCTGATGTGAAAGAAAAGAGCTCCTTTTATTTTCCCTCCACATACATGAACGCAAAGCAAATTTAACCGACCGCCAGCCGTCCCGCCGGCTAATTACCATGTTTACTGTATGCACCGACGCAGCAATGTAAATTTAAAAAGCACTTGTAGTGCGTTAATCGTACGTTTCGTTGCAACCATCCGTACTTGGTCGAGTATGCCATGTGGAAGTATCTGCTCTCTCATGCAATCCTGGTAGGATTAGCCCGTGTTTGCGGAGGCGGTTTAAGAAGGAACTTATTTTTTCGCTTTCTCATTCATTTGCGATTGTGACGATATGGCGTATATTTATGATTGTGGAAAAAAAAGTAAAATTTAAAAACAGAACAAAATACCACACTTACACTCGTTAGGTTTTAATGAGATTTACGTGAACAGTACTTACTTATATATATATTATAGTCATGAAACTGATACTTGTGTAAAAAATAATTTTGTCGTAACTTATTTGGAAAAAAATACAGTTTTAACAATCAGTGAAACAAGCAAGAGATCTTTTCAGGTTTGTTTTTGGAAATTCTGGTCGTCAGATATTTAGGGATATTATGTAATTACAATCCTGTATAGTATGAAAGATTTTTCAAGGAATTTTATACCAAATTATTTCTATATATAGAAATTTATTAGTATTCAATATTCAGAAAACTTTGTGCGGTGAGATAGCGTGCAAAAGTTGTTATAAAGGTGCTTTCAGTTTATTTATAATGAACCAAACTTCATGAGATGGTTTTTGATAATTGATATATTCGAAGACTTTCTCATTAAAAATATTTAAAGTTCATGAAGGATAAAAACATAATTTTTCCTCTATCGCTATAAGCAACTGATGTTTATATCTCGCAACTACTAGAGGAAAATAATTAGTATAATTTTCATCCGATACGAAATAACTTGTTAAAATACCTCCCGTACGTAAAAGCGTACGTAAAACTAAAGGCGATAGTTTATGCTTTTAAATTGTCCCTCAATATCCCCCAAATCTATCTTTAATGGAAAGATCTTTTATTGCCCTAATTATTTTCTTTATCGGCATTAACGGGATTGGCTGTCTTGTTTCTAATCTTTACGCTGATGTTAATTTTCGATACACGTTTTTAACTTTCAGAAACTCGTAAATATAAATTGCACTGTACAGTAACGTTATGTGTATTGTTTTATTATTAAGTGAATAACCGTTTACTTGTTAATATCCTTACCCAGAGCTGAAGATTTCCTTATGATGCAGGTGATATCGCAAACAACCCAAATCCCAAGAACAAACATTTGTGTGTCACGTTTCCGAACTTCCCTTCGCTGGGCTAAAAGGTCACTATTGACTGGAACCTGGCAATACAGCATTGATCCCTATACAACATAGCTAGTACCGCAGAAATATTAATATAATATCCGCGAGATCCCCGGTGCCCTTGTTAATTGCCATCAATTAATCAAGCTGATCTTTCAGCTCTCCCGCAGTGTTAGCAACCGCTCGTTACGAGTGAACGAATGTTTCCGGATACTGCGAAACGCTTTCGGCTAATTGCCTGTGCACGGTTATTATACAAGTACCTCCAGAAGTACCTGTTCATTAGTTATCGAGTGGACGGCGTACAATCGCAACCAATAAATTATGTAATGATAGTAGATAGCTGACCTGTGTGAATAATAGCCCACGCATTCATAATTTATAGCACTTTAAGATAATTCAATTTGATCCACTTGCTTTGAAAGATTTCACTTGCATAGTTAATAGAACGTTAACAGGCTGACAGGTTAATTACAACAGATTGATAATAGATGGCGCTGTAATATATAAAAGATTGTTTGAAGGTAAACATTTCTCTAAATTTTTTGTGACGTCACAAGAAAACATCTTTGAAAAACAATATATTAAACTAGTGCCCGCTTCAGCATCACCTGGGCTGAACTGAATAACAGTTATATTAGTCGGACGGAAAGTTTTATTTTGCGATAACTTCTAAGAAATATCTTGTTTCTCTTTTAATAACATATAAAATTATGCTTTTATATTCCTCAGTTATCTCTGCCTCTATTTACGAATTCCCTCAACTTGTTAATAGGAAACTCTCCAAGGAGCCCAATTTCCTATCATTATTTTCGTTTGATCGATTCGCCCACTCTATATTGGCATAATGGTCGGTTAATATAAGGGTCCTTTGGCAGTTGTCTGGACGACGGGTCGCAAGTTCGCTACGAAACTACCCGCTCCCAAATGGATGTGAGCCGGTTAAAAGCAATTGAACCGAATTGATTCAATGACGATTTTAGTCGAATCACTCTGCGATCATAAAGATACACCTGATTCACTAAAAAACGATACGGGATTGCAAAGATAGAAGAAAATATAAAAGATTTTTTTTTCTTATGTTAACGTTGCCTGCGATTTTAGGGCATTTTTTGTACATTTTCACTTCAAACATACTCGATGTATTCTGGAGTGGCAATATCAGTTTGTGGGAGCTTACCTATATTATGAAAATAATGCGTTACCTCAATAAAGTAAAAAGAGAATTTATTTTTTAGACCTTTTCCGCCATCCAGTAATTGACACTAGCTGCATTAACTGCATATTGAGAAGTATCCTAAGGGTCTTGTTAAGTATAATTAGACTGATGTTGTAAATTTCTTTAATATGCAATCATTTGTTGCAGCCCAGGCACTCTGCGAAGCTCCTCAACGTGCTACGTCAGATGCCGCATCGAAACGGACCCGATGTCTTCTTCAGCTTCCCGGGGAGAAAGGGATCCGTAAGTTAAATTTACATATAATCAATCCACCTTCCGACGCTACTATTTCTATCCCTGTCTTACTCCTGACATCTTACATTTGTATAAAAGTGATGAAACAACACATTGGTGTATAGGTACTACTAACAACCACAGCATTTCTGTTTACGAGGTGATGTATATTATTCATAAAATTATATACTCCTGGTATGGGAGTACAAATTATATCATATATTTTTACTGGCGTACGAAGAGATTACTTTTGGAAATAATAAAAAAATATATATATATAATGTGACTTACTAATGTTTGGTTAAAACATTTATTTAAATTGTAACAAGATACTTTTCTACATTATAAAGTCCTCTTTCACAGTTGCAGGATTGTCGTGAAGTGTTTATTTTATATATTTAAGATTATCTCTTATTAGAGAACTGTTTGTTCGTTTATTACGGTTTTAAAGTAACCATAAACAAAACAACATCACAATAAACAGTACCAGGGGTACATAAACGTACAGTTGATATGTGACACAAAATGTTGATATAAAACTCTACAGACAACATTGTTCTGATTCATTCACAGCGGGAACAATGGTTATTATTCAATAGCGATACACATCTCGTACGTATTGCGCGCTAATTGAGGCGTGTTCACGCGTGATTTGTTATGTTGTTCCTATTCATATAATTGGCGCTGCGACGATACCAACGCAGTTCATTAGTACGCTGATACGCTGATGCCAACATATATGTATAATGAACGCTCGACGTTTATTTGTACTCTGAAAATAATTTTACGCTTGCAATTTGTAATGCTTGCTTATTTATGAATGTAATATTGATACTATCATTATTGTGTCCATTGGATTTTAAGTAAGACTCAGAGATTCAGGTTGACAGATTTGTCAGTTTCCATATTTCTTATTTTGGACCTTTACTCTAAAACAAGTTGCTCCAAGAGTTGCTTTTTCTTGGGTTTAAAAATATTTAAATTTTAAACAATCTATAACAATGTCAAGAAAAAGCAATATATATGTTATAGATTTAATTGAAACTGTCTATAATTTAGTTTCTGGCCGTATTGGGATGATCCGTAATACTGACCTCAATAACGTCACAGCAAATCAGCTTGTTGTGAGAAAGTCCTTTTTAGTGTGTTATCCTTCTGTGACTTTGAGTAGAAATTATTTTGTCAATATTATTATTAAGATGGTAATACCATTTCTTTCTGGTATTTTTATTGTCTCACCTCGGCAAGTCCACCTGGCTTGTAGCTGCCCTCTTGCTTGTACATTGATTATTTCTTTTCTCTTGGTACTTGGTATCAACACATGGTGATCAAACGCAGGTAGTTTGAATGCTCATTCGTTAGCTATTCGTATTAATATAAAAAATAGACTATAGTTTTTAACAACTTCTGAGAAAAAGTATCATCATGTATCCTTAGTCTGACATTATTGTGAATTACCTGACATGCCAGGCATTTAAAAAAATGTGTCCAAAATTTAGTTAAGGTGGAAGTTAAATAAAAAAATTGGAGGCGCCGGGTATCGATCCCGGTACCTCTCGCATGCTAAGCGAGCGCTCTACCATCTGAGCTACGCCCCC
>DWPA01002342.1:0-15951 GCA_018251375.1 Calpodes ethlius
ACAAAAATGTTTTACTTTATTTTGTTTTAGTGGCCTAAGTTACTCCTTTATTACATCAGCTACTTGCAAATAAAAGTCCCCTCAAAATCGGTCCAGCCATTTCAGAGATTAGCCGAACAAACAAGTAGACAGACAAAACTTGTTAAAAATGTTATTTTGGTGTATGTAACGTATGAATATATGCATGTAGCAAAAAGTGGTTACTTAAATATTACAAAGAGATACTACATATCTTATTTATATGTATAGATATTAAAAATGTTTTAAAAATATACTTAAGAAATCTCACTTGGAATTCGTACAGCAAGTTATGAAGGGTTTTAAGTAACTGCTTGCATAAAAATATTCGCTAATAATGTTTAGAAATCATTCGAGAACTGAATTAGATGATACAAAAGCACTTTTATATCTCAAATATTTTTCCATACTTTAATTAGTTGGATATATTTTTTTATACTCTATGCTACAAGGTAATCTTAAATTTATTAAACTAATTATTTTGTCAACCTTCATCATTAGCTACTAATATGTATTAGCAACCAATTAATAAATGTATTCACAATACAACCATACCAATGCAGTTACGTATTAGTTAAGTATTATAGTCTGAATATTATCTATAAGTCAACTTTACAGTGAGCTTTGTTATTAATATATTTACGTTTATCTAAAACATTCCAATACCTCACGCATAATGAACAAGTTATCGATATGAATGATATTAAATTCAAAAATATTTTTGTTTATTAACGAACGTCGTATCATTGCTAAGGTCACGTATTAAAAATATTTTTTAGTAGTGATTCTTAACTTTTTTTTTATAGATTCTTTTTTTATATAAGTCTTTTCTCTTGAGAAGTTGAGAGTATATTCACCAAGTTATTCCAAAGAAGAATGGTACCTTCGATGAAGCTTAACGACTGCAATCTAATGATACCAGACGAGACTAACGGCTTTATTTTGCCTTTTATTTCAGTTATCGGGTGTCTGATTGTAATCGTAATCTTGCAAGTTAAATTGGAACCACATCCCAGTTTCCGATTTGGCTGAAACTTTGTATACATATGTAAATTGAATGACAATAAAATATAATGGTGTCACAGAATTGATGTGACGATGGAGCTGATTATAGGAACTCTGATAAAAGGACGTAATCCGATCGAGTTTAGGCTCATTTGGTTTATATTTATTTATACTCTGATTTTAGAAGAGATGTATTTTTACTTATTTTGCTACTGGTATCACTCATCTAAGAACCAATCGCGGCGCAATTCCATCACTTACGCTTGTCTCTATAGCCAAGTTAAAGTAATCACTTGAGTTAGAGTAATCAAGTAAGCAACTCCTAATTGAATAAAAATGAATTTGAAAGGAGAAAAATTGTGAAAATTTAGAATATTCTCTGCATTAACTTCTTAACTCATTACTTAGACATAAGCAATTACTTAAACTTGACTTTAGATACTAATGTTAGGATTATCACAAACCGTCTGGTTATGAGCGCTTTAAACTTCTTTAGTAGTTGTTTAATAAGTAAATGTTTATTAAGTAATTGCTCTGTTATTAATTCATCTAGTCTTTAAGATTTAAACGTGAAACAACCCTTCAAGCTTCAAACTTGAAACTTATTTACTTGATATTAAACAGCTTAATGTTTATTAAATCTCACATTGACTCTGTTAGGTATCTTTTATCCTAAGAAATATATTTGTTCCCATACAATAAAAGATAAATGTGAAGAGAACAAAAGTTAAATATAAAGTATATATAGTAGTCATCTGATAAAAACGAACGAAAAATATTAATTATTTTTAATTAATGAGGGATAAATTTTAAGGGATCATAAAGTTGAGAGACATTAGATTTAAATTTTTTTTCTAATAAATAAAAAAATATATAATTGGGAGAAATTCTTACACAATGAATCAATTTCGTAATTAAATGGAAATCACCATCCGGTGTCCATAAAGAAACGTGCAGAAATACTGCTTTATACTATTTATAAATAAGTTATCTGTCTATATCTAGTTTATCCCATTAATTATACCATAAAACATTAATTACTTCTCATAACTACTTAAGAAGGTTGTTATGGGATTCACGACCAAATGTAGAGCTTCCCTTCTATGGCCACGATAGAAAACTTATTATAAGCAGAAAGTTTGCGTAGGTTCGTATTAGCGTTGCGAAGGATTTGGAACGATGAAACGAATGGCCCAAATACGATTTTATTCATTTTTCACGATGACAGCGACTCGTACAACCTGGCACTGAATTAGCTTTCTTTCAGTCGGAACATGAAATTCTTTTTGGTAATATAAAACATTGTTATCGATCTACCTTACTTTGTACGTGTAATATTAAACTTAAGCTATCTTATATATAGTATCTTGTGTTGTTAGTATAAAAACTAAAGTCAAAATGGCCGTATTGAGGCCGTCTAGATTGTTGGGTTCAATCTCAAGCTGGTAGAATAGGATATCGTTCGAGGCAATAGAAGTAGAGCTTATCAATCTTATTATTATTAATTACTATAATTACTGCTATCATTATCTTTATGCGAAGTCTCCCTGTCTCTCTACCTCTTGCTTCAGTCTGCAGCCAAATGCCTCATCGTGTTCCAGCTTAGCGCTTGAGTCTTTTTTATACCTTTTTCTCTCTTCTTGGCCGACACTGCATGGGTGATACCTTTGGGGTTAGTGATGTTAATGGTATTTAAAGTTAACATGTTTGTTTAAATAACATATTATAGGTTCTTCTACATGTATATAATCAATGTATATATAATAATTTCTTAAATATAAATACATATTAAGTATCTTAGTAACCTTTTAAAATGAACTTATTAAAATAATAATAAATCTGAAAAAATATTATACAGCTGTATCTGCTATTCCAATAAATTCAATAACCATGAATAAATGTAAAAAAACGTAATTGAAAACAAAATACGGATATAGTAAACTTACCCGGCAATTTTGTTTCTTGTTCGCTATTAATACTTACGTTTTGTTTCTTGGAAACATTGCTAAAGATTTAGCAAATTATAGATACTGATTTAATGCTTTGAACACCGTATTTAAACAGATGTGGCAAACACAGATTGTTTAAATATGGAAAAGTTACGATCCATAAAGATTTTTTTGATTTTGTCGGTCATTTGATTGACGCGTTAAGGTCGAAACTCTGCTTTAATTGTTAGTACAAAAAAGGTATTCAATGCATCATCTTTGAATAAAGTAAATTTCATAGAATAATAAAGTTCGCTGATAGTTTTGGAAATGTATGGTATTATATTTGGTTTTGTGCTTTAAACAATACTTCAAATCATAGTAAAAATTATAACAACTTTATTAAGATGTATTAAGACTTTATTAAGATCTTAAACCACAGATTCCTATACTATTTTAGGCAAGAGACAAAAGACAAAATGAACCGACTGTCCAGACCCTATAGGCAAATTACTTTGAAAATTCTATCTATAGTTTATTTTATTTATTTTTACTTTTTGCCGATATTTTAATCTTGAATGAACTTGAACATGAAGATGAACATGAAACCTGAAGCATGCTCATTGTTTTGTTTTTTAAAGTAAAATATTCATACTTCCTACTCTGAAATAAACTAAACTAAATATTAGTAATTCTAATTACAAATGATGTATAAAATTTATACAGTATCTTGAATGTTTCAAATAAGAGTCGATTTATAAACCTCGTCGACCCCCAAAACCAGCGTTCATTCATGTTGACCTCTGGAAAACTGATATCAACCCCAAGGGGTCGTTATGAACCACTTTCGCAAACCCAGTTTTAGACTGTGTACTCGGTTATCAGTAAAATCTATTTATTTCCAAGTAGCCTTACTTATTCTCATTTGTATGTGTTGATTATTCTGTGAAATTAAGTTTGAAACATTGCTGAAACCATGACTTAACCCTGAAACTTTCCTTTACGTAATTCGACGTCATAATTTGAGGAGATTTACGTATTTATTCATTTTTGTTACACAGATATATTGCACTGCAAAAAAATATTTACAAACGGCTCAATAACATACTACATCAAGAAGGAAAACCAGTTTGTCCAGTAGCGATATGATAATCCGAAAAACAGGAAACCCTATTATTATTGCTTACTAAATATCAGCAGGCGTTAAAGATTTTATGTTCAAGTCAATTTGACTTGAACACACTCATTGATTGTAAATTGGTAAGACGAAAATTAATAACGAATATTTAACAAGTAGAATAGAATTATATTTCCTTAACATGTATATAGATCAAACAGGCTGCAAACAAACACTAGATACCTATTAGCTATTATCTACATATTTATACTCATGAGAGGGCCAATAAATCAGTTCCGTCATGTTACTTGTATGGTTGTGGGTGGTGAAGGCGACGCTCAATACGAGTGTGGGTCGACAACAGGTTATATCTATAATGACGTGTGTTAATCATTATCTTTAGTCGATCGTATTCAGAAATTTAAGCTTGTCGTATTTCCTTGTTTGATGACTTGTGACCGAGGATGGTTTAAGCTTTTATCTAAACAGTTAAATACCTAAATTTTTTCATAGCTCCTCATGTACTCGAGCCGCGCACGAATCGTTCTTATTGCGGTTAGTATGTACATCACAAAAATAGCTTCCTTTAGGTTTTATTCCTGCAAGCATCTTTGTTCTATCTACAGTTAATTTTGTTTAGCAAAACAACAGCATAAGCAATAGTGTTACTGGAGTCAAAACATGGTGATTAAACCTGTACACTTGAGAGTACTCGATAATGTTGTCGAAAGAGCGTGTAGTCTAAAAATACGCGTTTGATCAGCGTAACTACAGCTCTCAATTTGAGAGTCGAGAGGAGACCCGACTTCATTGAAACAGTTACCTCCAATGGCGCAATTGGTTAGCGCACGGTACTTACGATAATGTGTCTTAAAGACACATACAGCCAAAGAATTAGAAAATAATTCTTTGACCATACTTAAGAGTAAAGAAAATGATACGAGCTGGGTGAGCAACCTATGTAATGCACAGTTTAAGGAAATACAACTTTCTATGTAAATGGAAATGCGTGGGGGCTTAGTGTGAAGCAATTATTTCCCTAAAAGCAAAGACGACTATGTAAATATTTTTTATATCTACTGCCGACAAACTCTGTGCACGGGACACCTGATTGTAAATGGTCGGAACCGCCTCGGGACTTCCGTGACACCAAATGTACGAAACGAGCGAAACGCGTTAAATTTATTTTGCGACGGATCCTAGAAAAGGAATGATAGCTAGTTGCAGGTAAAGGTATATAAACTGTTATAAACTAAAACCTGTTGTTTTGTTGTCATAACTGTTACCATGGCAACAAAAGCACCTAGTAAAATTATGCAATTCATATAATATTCCTAATTGATGGATGACCCCTTAATTTACATATACCTACGAAGGATTAACATTTTTTTCTCGTTTTCATCTACCTCTGATATATTTAAGTACTCGTTTAAAGGTATTTCGAATGTGTATAGACCATTCTACAATTTACGTGTCCATTTGCCAAATATTAAGTTCTTAATTGATCGTCATTTTAATCCGATCGTCAATTGTTTACCTCTGCCAGTTAAATGGTCGTTTTATAAATGAAAAAAGCATGATACTAGTATATATAAAGAATTTAAAAGCAGAAAATATCACAGCTTGATTGGCTTAACATGTCAATGAGAATTAATAAGATCGTAAACTAAATCGTCATTACTCACACCAGCCATTCTGAATTGATTACGCTTGCAAATCTATTTCTTATACTATGCTTATTGCTAATAATAGATACTTTCAAGGAGAACCCAAGATATTACATGGTTACTAGTAAATAGTTTAGCCTTACTTATTTCAATAAATCTTTATTTCTCAGGAATAACAAGTTTTTACCTATTTCAAATGTATAAATACCAAAATAATAATAATTCTATATTTCCTATTAGAAGTCTGTATTAAGAAGTTTAGTAAGTAATTCGTAACTATTTCAGTAATAATATACATACAATTATAATATTTTAAACTAATGCTAACGTGATTTTTGGCAGTTGTTAGGCAATTGACATAAGGAATTTTAGGTATAACTTTAGACCTAGGTTGTCAAAACATGACAGTACTCTATCAACTGCCAAAACCATGTGCGTGCATAGAGGCGTCTTTCGCAATGATACGTGAAATCAGTAATAGGTACAAATATATGCATGCGTATTTATAAAAAAATGTTTCCTACAAAACTTTGCACGTAAGCAGAAAATAAAACATTGTATGAAGATGTAAGAAGAATAACTTCTTGTACGATACAATCGGTAAAATCTTCATCATAAATCACATATTACGTCTTAGTCTTGTTGTCGATGTTTATCCAATGTTTAGTGTATTCAAAACTAGTAACTGAACCGCTTCGCTTCGGTGAAACCAATGCCGACACTGCTATTGTTTACGCATCCGAAGTACTGTTGATCATTTAATTCAGGTATAATATTCTCCTGTTCAAATTATCTAAAGGACATACCTATGATATGAGCTACAAATATGTCAATTATCCCAACTAATATTATAAATGCGAAAGTAACTCTGTCTGTCTGTTACGCTCTCACACCTAAACAACTGAACCGATTTTGATGAAATTCGGTATGAAGATAGAACTAAACTTGGGAAAGGACATAGGATACTTTTTATCGGGAAAAAATATTAGGAGAGGTTGAGATAGGGGATGAAAGTTTGTATGATAGAGCGCGATATAACCGAATTCCAAACGGGCGGAGTCGCAGGCGGAAAGATATTTATTTATGTATTTTTATATTTTTTGTTTGATGCTTGGACAGACACATGAGCGGATAGACAAACAAAGAATAAATTAAAAAAAAAAGTGTTGGTCTCCATATCGATAACAAAGCATACATTGTCATTGAAGCCATATATGTACCTACCAGAAGTATTATGTTGAAATTAAAGAGACCAAAATGAATTGTTTTAATTATTATTCGTGTATCTGTCTGTGAAAGCGTAACACGGTAACCACTAACAGACCGACTCACCCTTCCTGCAGTATCGAATCCAAATATAAAAAAAATATTGCCTTAAATTACTACCTTTGTGTAATTTCCACTGATATAAATAAACTTTAAAATGTTATAATGTATTGCTGGTCATGGAATCAAGAACTTACTTTATATTACAATGTCTTAAATGCGTATGTTCTTGCTGATTTCCAGTAGATACACTGGCCTATTTCTATTACATGTAGACATATTAGAGTTCCGCAGAATAACGTCCTCTATACTTTTTATTAAACAGACAAAAAATTGTAAAAGTTTCATATAAACGTTATTTAGATGTCAATTTATCATTATAACTGCATGTTTATTAATTTAATTTAGAATTCTTTGTAATAAATCTTTTATAATAATTTACGTCATCGCCTTTACTCTTAAATCATGAAATCGACTAAATCTTTAAAGTCATCGATGAATACGGCTAGATCGGTAATACGTGACTTGATGTCAGTTTAATTTACCGTAAAAATTGCTTCAATGATGTAAGTAATGTTTTTATCATATATGTTTATTTGTCAGATCGTCCGTACCGAATCTACAGTGACCAAAAGATCATACCCCTGTGACGGGCCAATGGGCGTTCGTCAGAATCCGTGGACTCCAACAAAACGACGTGGACCGATTGCAGCCGAAGCCGCCAGCCCTGGGCCAGCTGTGGTGTCATTGCCGTCACTAATAGGTATTTTTAAGTTATAATTTATCAAACAACCACGCAAATCATAGTAAGTGGACGCATTTGCAAATTGTTAAACATTTTATACTATCCTGGTTGATTTTTAGTAGAAGGATTATAGAGCGACATCATCATCCTAGGATCAGGATTGAGCTATTGGGCAATACGACGCCCAGGTATCTTAAATCAAAGTTTTAGTTGTTAGTTGCTAAATAATTTTACATATTACACATTAATTGTAATAATGTTAGAACGAAGATTTTACGGATAACCTATTGCCAAGAGCAAATGATGAGTTATCTAGATAAAATACATTAAGAACACATTGCATTGAAATAGAAATATCTGACCAAAGAACCTTTGTATTTGTGGTATGCAATGATATATATACTAGATATCTGTAAATACGAATAGACTAACTGATTCCGTAATATAAAACCGCTTCTCAAGTGCAGTCGATGATACCGTGGTCGTAAGAAAATCTGCAACGCTAGAGATATTTTATATCGATTGTATTTGTATTACCCTATTACAATACAGAATTCATCATTTCGTTTATCGATAAAGGTACTCCTTTGTTCATTATTAGTAAGCGAAGGTCAATATTGTTTTCTCGCCAGTTTCGGCAATGCTGTTCGTGTTCTCTCGTGCTCGCGGTGACATCATCCGGAGGTTGTGTTGTCAGATTATCGTCTGTTCTGCAAATAGCGGCCTTGCTCGTGTTCATACACAATGTGACATCATTTTGTTACTGTTGTCCGTCACGTAATGTTGCCAACGCGAGTAATTATTATTGTCAAATCGAAATATTGACGTTAATCGATTATTATTTATGGTTTTATTTTATAGTTTACTTATATAAACGTAGTATAGGTATAAACACGGTTCGCAATCTTGCGTCTCCGTTCGTTTAGATACACATAAATTACTCTATATTTGGCGACTATCTGAAACGGCCGTGGGCGAAACATTGACCGTGAGCGAGGTGAGCGCTGACTGCGCGAGGCACATAAAGCTAGCCTAATTCACGGACATGAGTTACGAGATCATGATTGGGATGTCATCCTAGGCAATTGGTCTACAATTGCATTCTGCAATATACCTCTATTTTATAGCTATTTTTAGAGCCGACTTCATGGTCTTTTCGCGGTGACACTGTGATCTTAAATCCTTACGTCCAGGTATTTTAAAAGAAGTATTCGTCATTTGTTTTTATTCGTTTCGGTATTACAGGTAAACCACCACCAGAATCCCGTAAATCTCGTGCGCCTGCATTCACATTTGGGCAGAAGTTGGAACCTGCGGGGAAAGATAAAGCCGGCCCGGGTCCAGCTACCTACAATACAGAAGGAATGACGGCCAAGGGTAAGAGTTCAAACAATAAGATAAATAATATTTGTGTTTATAACTCACATGTGATAACCGCACCCAGGTTTACACGTGACGACCAGTCAAGCGCAAACATGATAAACACATTGCGCAAATGGCTCGTTCCAACATCTCCAGTAAATTGTCATTTACGTTAACCATTAAACTGGTCTTTAAAGGTAATTTAGATCGAATTGCCTTTCCAGTATATCGCCCACGTTACTGGCATCATCTTCAACTAGTGTGTTGTCCTACTTTGTATGATATGACCAGTTTTGCGAGTGTTAATAATATTATTTAATAGTTATTATGTTCAGCGAAATGAGTACTAATTATTCCTTGCGTGACAAGCCGCGCCAAAAGTTTGATGTAAGCTTCTGTTTATTTCAAACTAAAATTTATACTTCTATAAATATCGCATAACTTTCAAGGTAAATGATGCTAAAGTAATAAATTATGTCACCGTTGCTTTGATTGTAAGAGTTTATAACTGTAACTGGGTCGTGACTTTATGGCTGCAGTTAGGTTGGCATGAACTATGTTGCCTGCATTGTATAACTTCCGCGTGTAGGATTTTGCTGAAATATTTTTCGGCCATTAAAATACAAGGTTTTGTAGCGACAAACACTTTTCTTTAAAACAAACAGTTTAAAAAGTCCATTTCAATTAAAATTCAAGATCGATGGAATTAATTTCATAATAAATCTACCTGTACACGTTACCCAGTAGTTAGATTACTAGTTACGTTAAAATATTGTGAATGGAATGCCGTTAAAACTCAATATAAAGACAAAATTATTAACATTTAAACGCAGTGCTCAGAAAAACGGTAAATGTAACATACACGTTGATTTTAATTGGACAACTTTTGTGAATGAATTAAGCTGCAATGACCCAGATTTATCCTTGTATCGGCAACCGTTTATTGGTCATCATTACACGGTGGCATTGGAGTGCGACTTGCGGCAGTTTTCTGAATGCATTTGTTCGATGTCGCCAAATAAGTCCGTATGAACGAAGGTGATCAGGCGCGGTGACTCAGGCGTGTAGGTGCCTCGGGATTGGACCCTAAGTGGCTTGTTCGGTCGACGCTTAACCACAGTCGTACATCCAACTCGAATCAAGTACATACTCCGTATGGTTGCTTTATAAAACAGCTGTAAAAGCAAGGATTGCCTACCGCGGATCTTGTGTGTTTGTTTAAAATAATTGCTACGGGGATTCGGCGGATAAGGTAATAGATTGATATTTATTTGTGGCTTAATTTTAAAACAAAATTTGGAAAATTTTCGGCTGTTTAGTTCTTGTTTTTTTATTTTTTATTTATATTAAAGCATCTTTTTGTTAAGTAGATATCAGGCACATAATAAATATAGCAGCGTTCTATCACGTTCTAAGGGTAGTAATTCATCTGCGACCTATTTAATATGGACTGATATTAGTTACATAGTCGAGATAGTTAAATTAATGCTAATATATTTCAAAGCACCTGAGAACTTTTGTAATTTTAAAATAATATTTATTTTTTCTGGTCAATTGTTATATAATTAAAAAAACAAAAAAATAGTAAGTAGTGACATGAATTCAAAACGTAAATATGTAGTTTGGCTATGTATACAAACTGCTTTTATAGATAAGAAAAATATGACGTGAGACTTATTATAAGTTGTTTTGCTAAACCAGATAAACGTCAATTTTAAAACTTTTATCCACGTTTATAGCCCTTGATTTCCGCATTTCCAATTCAGTATTAGAATTAAAGCAGTAAAGGCCAAACAATTGGAAATCTGGAATCTAGATTCAAATACTGCTTATTTAAATTTTCAAAGTTATGTGTAATTACTAATTATTGGATTAACACTTGTTTTGGACGAGGAAAACTCCTTAAATGAACTTGAAGGTGTGTGTCAGTCGCTATTTCATACTTGGGCAGTGTGGCGATCAATTTTACCAGCAAGTGCATCATTATCAAGCAAGATTATCCATGAGTTTTTGACGTGGAAACATCGATTTAAATGAAGCATGGTGAAAGTCAGATCGTTGTGATACGACAGGGCGGGCCGTGGGTCCGGCGGCTTCTCTCCACGGGCGTTGGCCCCCTCCACGTGTAGCCCCTACACCAGCGCCCTGTGACTACGAGCCCACGAAGGCAGCCCGAGCAGTGTTAGACCATGCACCGGCTTTCTCTATCGGTCTCCGTGTCAGCCCGCCTCAGCCGGGCATGAACACGCCAGGTTTTGGACTAAATATTCATGCATTTTGTAGCATTGTCTTGGCCTCGTTGTACACTTTCGTCATATTTTATTTTGTTTCATTACGTCATATTTGTTTTTCGAATTGTTATCGCTTGCCGTTATGCGGTTTTGATTCATTCTGCATGACATGACATTGGGTATGCTCTATTTATTGTCATACATCGCATTGTTCACTTTGGCGTTTTATTTTTGTTATTGCTCTGACTGGTTTTGTTTCTATACCATCAGTAGGTAGTCCTATTCGATTCAATTTAGGTAATTATTTTGGTACTAGTATCCATTATTCATCCCACTGTTTCTGCCTTTTGAGTTTACCATTGTTGTTCTCTATATTAGTTCAAAACAAGTTCCATTCTTGCATGGTAATTCACACAATTAACATTCATTATGAGGACTTGTCGAAGGACTTAAGCAATACATGTAATAACTTTGAACCATTTTCAATTTTGCATTTCAAATTTTATAGTAGTATATTGTTTATGATTTTTGTAGAGTTTATTATTTCTTTCAGAGCTATCTAGTTAATATCTGCGAAACATTTTATAAGTCGCATATTTTTTCCCATTTTCAGCACCAAATATATATTCGATGCCACCAGTTCTTGGCGAAGCTAGAGAGGGAAGCAAAAGAGCAGCACCTGCTTTTAGCATTACTGGTCGCGGTAAGACTATAGAGTCGAAGACTCCCATGCCTGGGCCGGGAACATACACCACGGACAAAGCTGCCTCCGTGTTATCGAAACGACCTCCTGCCTATACCATGGCACCAAGGAGAGAACTGAGACACCCCTCGGCAGCCGTGCCAGGTCCGGGAGTGTACTGTCCTGAAAAGGTAACATTACTTACTTTATCTACAGGGTTAGTTTATAACAATTTTGCATGACTTAATTTCCCTCTCATTTATGAAATAACAATATCATGCTCTATGTTAAAATCACTAATATAACTAAAAAGTAATCTAAGTATGATAATAATAAAACACGAATTTCTTCTTAAATCTATCATAAACCTAACGATTTACTAATTAATTACATTAATATTGGAGTCGATAACTAACAGGTGTGCGTGAACCTACCATGGGCGCCGGCACATACTTTCGGCATCCGTCATTCGCAGTACGCTGGCCAGTCTGTGAACTACCCCGCGCCGGAGAGCATCGCTGTCTAACTTCATCTGTCTGTAGCTTCTAACCTTCGCTATATTCAAAGTAGCTTTAACTAAAAAAAACCATCATGCCATTTCGCTTAAATCCTACCAAGATTATTAATGTTATTGTTTGTATTAGGTATACTTCTATAACAAAATCAAGTAAATATCGTTCATTTACTAACTTAATGTTTATTAATTTGACCTGCATGCATTTGAGAGAATACGAGAAGGTAACTTTTACTTCCTAAATAGATTATTGAAATAATTAATTAATATAAAAATTAAGGTACTTAGCTAGTTTATTATAGATATATGACGATACAAGTAAATATTTCGTTGAATTTTTAGTGCAAGAGTTTAATATATATTTTTTTATATTTTCAGGCTGACACTGTTCTACGTGAAAAGTCTCCTAAGTACAGCCTATCGAGCAAAATGCAAGTTGAGAAAATTGAACAAATACCAGCACCAAATGCATATAACCCTGAGAAGGCCGATAGATTGTTACGAGAAAAGTCACCAGCCTTTACTTTCAGGACTAAAACGGAGATTGTAAAAGTACATCATGCACCAGCACCTAATGTATATTCACCAGAAAAGGCTCTTCATTCACTAAAAAATGGTCCTAAGTATACATTAGCAGGAAAGGGTGCAGCTGAAAAACATGTAGTTACTCCCGCACCTAACTCTTATAAACCTGAAAAGGCAGACAAAATCTTACACGAAAGTTCACCAGCTTATTCTATTCGTTCTAAAGAAGTGGTGGAGAAAATTGAATACACACCCGGTCCGAATGTCTATGCTCCTGAAAAATCCATGCACATGTTGAATGGTGGACCAAAATTTACCATGTCTGGTAAAGTGGCTACTACCAAAGTAATAGATACACCAGGACCAAATCAATACTGTCCTGAAAAGGCGGACAAAATTTTACACGAGAGCACTCCCGCATATTCATTTAGGATCAAAGAACAACAAACTATTAGAAGTGAATCACCTGCTCCAAATGTTTATGCCCCAGAAAAATCTATTCATATGCTAGATAGCACTCCTAAATTTTCTATTGCCGGTAAAGGTCCCGAAAGTAAAATTCCAGATACACCAGCTCCTAATATGTATTCTCCCGATAAATCTGATAAATTATTACACGAATCTTCACCAGCTTATTCTTTTAGAATTAAAGATCAAATTCACAAAATTGATAATACTCCTGCACCAAACGTATATTCACCAGAAAAATCTATACATGCTCTAGATCATTCACCTAAATATACCATTGCTGGTAAGGGGCCATCGCAGAAAATTAATAATGTACCAGCTCCAAATACTTACAACCCCGATAAAGCTGATAAACTTCTTCATGAATCTTCTCCAGCGTATACTTTTAGACCTAGAACTCCAATGGATAAATTAAATGATACCCCTGGGCCCAACGTATATGACCCACAATTATTAAATACTGCACCAAAATTCAGTATGTATGGCAAGGGACCTGACGCTAAACCTTCTGATACTCCTGGTCCTGGTGTTTATGATCCTCGTATGTTGGGTGGATCGCCAAAATTTACTATTTTGGGAAAAGGACCATCAGGAAAACCATCTGATGTTCCAGCGCCTAACGCGTATGATCCTCGTTTATTAGATGATACTCCTAAATTTTCTTTAAGTGGTAAAGGTCATGAGTTGAAGCAGCCTGATACTCCAGGACCTAATAAATATGATCCACATTTACCAAGTAATTCTCCTAGATATACTATATCGGGCAAGGGTTGCGATGCAAAAATTTCAAATGTTCCTGCCCCAAATGCTTATGATCCCCACTTGCCTCTTAACGCCCCTAAATTTACTATGTCCGGAAAGGGTGCTGATTCAAAAGTACCAGATGTTCCTGCAGCAAATGCATATAATCCTAATATTGTAGGAGCAAGTCCAAAATACACAATATCGGGAAAAGGGCAACCCATTAAGATAATAGATAATCCGGCTCCTAATGCATACAGTCCAGAAAAAGCTGATAAAGTTTTATTGGATAGCTCTCCTGCTTTCACTTTTAGCCAAAAACATCCAGAAATGAAACCGATGAACACACCAGCTCCAAATACGTACGATCCCACCTTATTGGATGGAGCTCCAAAGTATACTTTTGGAGTTAAAGGACCTGCTGAGAAGCTCTCTAACAATCCTGCTCCAAACTGTTATAATCCTGAAAAAGGAGATAAGATTTTACATGAATCGCCACCCGCTTATACTTTCAGACCTAAAATAGATACTGCAAAATTATTTGATACACCAGCTCCTAATGCGTATAACCCAGATAAAGCAGACAAAATTCTATTAGACAGTGCACCTAGGTACTCGTTTAGAATTAAAACAAATCCAAGCAAGCCTGACGACGTTCCTGCACCCAACAGCTATAATCCAGATAAAGCCGATAAAGTTTTAATGACCAGTTCACCGCAATATACTTTCCGTATTAAACCAGAAACATTAAAACTTCTTAATACTCCAGGTAAAATTTATTTTTATTTTATTATAACATTTTTTACAGTGTATACTTGCGTAAAAGTTAAAGGAAAAAAAATTGTATAAATATCTGTGGTCGTATCAATACGAAATCGTGCTAAAAACAGTTCTGTATAAGGTAAATACGGACACATGATGCAATTTCTTATATCATCATTATAACTATAAATCTCCCACTATTGAGCTTAGGTCTCTCACAATGTGAGAGGTATAGCCCACAGTCCGCCACGCTGACGAAGTGCAGATTGGCAAACCTTACATATCTTTGAAAACGTTATGGAAAATTTTCGGTTGTGCACGTTTCCATACGAAGTTTTTCTTGTCGAAGCAAACGAATTATCGTAAATTTTAATATGCACATAAACTTTTGAAAATTTGAGGTAAGTATTGGATTTTAACTGAGGCCCAGCGTTCAAACAGCTAGGCCATTACTGCTTTCCTACATATGATAATAAATTTATTAGCGACTTTGCCTCCCAATCGAGACGTTCTGGTATGATTCCTGTTTTGAGCAGATATATTAGTTTTAAATATTCATACTGTTTGTCGCGAATGTTTAACATAGCAACTACATATAAAGTTAGAAAACTAAATATAGGTCTTATTTTTTATAGCTCCTAATACATATACAATTCCAACGCCAGTGAAAACGCCATTGTACACTATTTCTGGTAGACATAAAGAACCTATTGACGAGCGATTGAAGGTTCCAGCACCTGGAACTTATAACCCTGAAAAGGGATACAAGTTCGTATTAACATATTCACCTCAGTATACATTTGGCGTTAAAATACACACTGACAAATATGTCGAATCTCCTGGTACGTAAAATATTAGTAAATATTATAATAATAGGAACCCAAAATAACACTAATTATTTAGATTAACAAAGTTGTAAT
>DWPA01002343.1:0-15949 GCA_018251375.1 Calpodes ethlius
ACGCACATCACTTTTTTTTAAAATTAGAGGTGCGTGCAGGATTTGGACTCACGCCCCCACGTACGGGGAAGCAACGTTGGAACCACTAGGCTATCACTATAGCCTAGTGGTTTCCAGTGGGAAAATCCTACAAAATAAGGAGGTAATGATTTGTGAGTTCGTACGTAGAATGCAATTTTTATTTTATTAATGTTAATAGCATTCGCGCAACGTCTGGGCTGGGGTCCCTAGTTACGAATAAAGTAAAGACCATGCGCTGTAACGGCCAGTAGACGTACCGTTTGTTTGAATATCCTTTACAACTTGAATATAAATATAAAAAGCCCAAGAGAACAGGTACGAGATTCCGATTTAAAGTCCCGGCGGAAAATTAACTGCGATACTGTTAACATCGTTTGTATTCCGTTATTTATGTTTGTAACGTGTGTACAATGTTATACTACTTGTTATTCTGTAATCCGATGTAACGATATTGATGAAAGTTGCAAGTGGGCGGATTTTTTGATCGAGGAGTCGGTTTATCTCAGTTTTAAATATGTCATATATAACTTCAGCATTACATCTGAAATAGCTAAGCATATCTTGAATTACATCGTACTGGGGAATTTTAAAATTAGTCTGAGATTACTAAGAAGAGAGAATTTGGCAATGTAAGAAAGTCAGAGCGAGATAGATATAGATAACAGCTGACCTATAGATGGGAGTAAAATGAACACTCTTCAATAAATGTTGACACATATTACACGTACTGCCGCAGAAGTTCTAAAATTTGTGAGCTTAAAAGAAATAAATATAATCGATTATGATTTCTACAGTAACAGGTACTAGAGGACATCGCCTCATCCGTCAGCAAAACACGGCCTAAGGATGTTTATCACCAAGTTTGGATACTACGGCTTTAGATTTACAATTTTGATACTGAAATATGTAAATAATATTTTACACTCAATAGCAAGAGGTTGGCAAGGTTAAGGTTGCAGGTTATAAACCATATATCACGCCAAAAATATTTACAAAGATTCGGAGACGTCAGGAGAAAGGAATTGATGCTATTGTTTCAATCATATGCTGGTAGATCGTGACATAGGCAAATAGGTATAAGTTTGACATAGATTCAAGAATTTACTAAAGCTTTTTCACTCCAACCTTCCATACCCTACCATTAGTTTACCACAATAGGTAATGTAATAGTATGTTTCGTTGTAAACACTTCCGTCTTCGCTTTGTCATGGTACAAGCTCAAAGCGAGAGACGCTTTCAAGTGTTTACTTGGCAAACACTTACTGAAGAATTGGAGCGAATGTGCAGTTATCTTTCACACGATTCGAAGCTTCTGATCTCGGAAGATCTTATATCAGCACAATATAAGGTAGATAGTTTTGCAGTAGGTAGAAAATATTTTTGCATGACAATGAATGTTTTGTATTATTTATTCTAGAAAGGCAGCGGGTTGAGTGTATTACTTTTGTTACTTGACTCGAACTTTAACACCAAAAATGGACACCAAATAAGTTAAGACAACAAGTAAGCAATAACTACAGATAAATAAAAATAATTATTTTAGTATTACGGCTTGGTCGTAAAGTACCCTAAAAGAAGCTTCAGCAATATTTCATCACCAAGTATTAAACGATTTAATTTTAGATCCCTACATTATTTCACAAATTACACGGGCGGGCAAAAAATAATGATTTAGATATAAATTCATTACCCGTCTATTCATTACCCTTTTCAGCCGACGTCACAAAGACACAAAATGCCTCCGCCAGATATAAACGTAATCAAAGCATTACACACCACGGCGTCTCATTACTCCAAAACTCCAAAAGCAATATTTTCATGGGTCGCTGTAAAAACGTCGCATAATTTATTCCATCGGAATGCTCATAAACGTGCGAGTACCAGAAGATCGAACAAACATGTTTAGAGTGGGACTCATAGCATCGGAACATTGGCGTTGGCAAATGTTTGCTTGGGCCGATATTGCACACCGCACGATGGTTT
Source organism: Calpodes ethlius (assembly GCA_018251375.1). Classification (NCBI taxonomy): domain Eukaryota; kingdom Metazoa; phylum Arthropoda; class Insecta; order Lepidoptera; family Hesperiidae; genus Calpodes; species Calpodes ethlius. Next base: position 2,005 of record DWPA01002343.1, read on the forward strand.
TCGCTCGAGGCGTTTGCGTCTGCCCTCTATTATGTGGCTTGGATATTTGAAAAAAATGTGACGCTACTTCGGTCGCTACTTTTAGATCAAAAGATGTGATTGGAAGAAGCTGAGCATGTTTTGGTACTTAAGCGGCAAGGGTAATCCATTTCTTAAATTAATTTCTTTCTTTTTCTCTTGATGTACTATCTAGAAGCACATTTCTATCCCAGGTTTGGTTAGTCTAGATTTTTCTAGCAAAAATGGATAAAGTTATTTCCGACTTTTCGAGAACTGTTGTAGATTATGGTATTTAATAGATGTGAATATATCAAACAGGGTTACAAAACATACATAGGTTACAAAAGTATTGCGGGAAGAGTTGGGAGGTACTATAATATGGTCTCAGCGATTTTGATGGAAGTCAATTAGCTTGGCGTCTTGTGGACTCTGTATGACAGTGTAATGACGATGTAAGTGGATATGTGTGAGTTTGATAAAACCAATGACCATGAGTTGGAACGTGTAAATCTTAAAGACTTACAAGCAAAACGCGTGAGATCCTGCAGTGACGAAGATATAAAAAAAATGTAATAACAATTAAATAGTAAAAAGGTTGTTTTAAGTTTTGTCAAACATTAGAGAAATATAATTCATGTTGTCAACCGCAGAGTACGTAATCGTTTTGTCAGTGTGTAAATGTTAATTTTGAAAGAAAAGAGATATTTAATGAAATAAAAATATTATTAGACTAAGGAGCTTTACCTATAATTTATCAATAAGGAGAATCTCGATAATGTCTTCTTCAAGCGATTTGGAATCTGAAGTAACCAGTGTAGAAGTCGACACACTTTACCAGAATGTTCTCTCGTCATCTTCTTCCGAAGTGCCGATGGAGGAATGGTCATCACTAGAACAAGTGGTAGCAGTTGATAATCCAAAGATGTTGCTCTTCAAATCTGGTCGTTACGATCCTGGGAGCGGCAATATTTGTACTAAATATATCCCGATGTCAGACAGTGATATTTTAAAACATCCGTATTACAATTACCTGGGAGTAAAGGATCCGGGTATTTTAAAAGCTTTGCTAGAACCAGGTAAAGCAAAAAGGAATTGTATTGTAAAGTAATTGAGCGTATTTTTCCATACAAAAATATTAACACCGGGGATTTTGTTTTATTCACAAAATAGCATTATCTCGTGACTTTGATGTTTAAATATGTGTAAGAAGGTTTATTATGTATTTTTTTTTTAAAATGAGCAGACGATTCATCTGAAGATAAGTAGTGATTGTTGTCTATGGACATTAGTGATGCTAAAGACATAAAAACTATGCGATAACCTCAATCTTCAGTAGGGTGAGCCACAGTTATGGACGTTGGATTGGATGGAGTCGTAAGGTGCTAAATAACAGGTTAAAAACCCTGCGTAACGCTTTAAAATATGTTTTCCCATAAACACCTCAGGCTACTATGTAACGGTGCATAGAGGAAAATTGTAAATCATATTTTCTCTTGCAGAAAATTTTAAAGTTTACCCTCTGGATGGTCAGCAGCTATATTTAGACCTGTGTGAGGAAATGAAAATAGTACCAGTTAGGAAGTTTCATCGCGGCATGTTTGACGAAGTTATTGATTTGAGAGTAAGTTTAAACTAGTTAAAATTTTCATAATATTATAATATAATGTCGTTTGAAATGAATACTTCATTTAGAAGCATAATTCATTTTGTTTTCAAAATATATTCTTTTTTCCTTTTTTAGGTAATTTATCTATTTAAATATTTATTTATAATAAGCCTTTTTTAATAGGTTCTATAGAGGGTCATATATTATTGTTTCTTAGGGGCAACCCACGTGGACGTCTCGCCCCTTTCAACAGGATATATCAATTCCCTTAAGAAAAGTTTTAGCCATTTAAAGACACTACAATCTTCGAGACTGTTCTTTAGGGAAAGTCTGGAGTGCAGAGTACTGCGACGGTCAATATAGTTAGACGGAACATCATTTAATTATGGAAAATCACTTGATTCCAGTATTACGGAGTCAACCCAGTTGGAATAAGAGCCATGTGTTTAGCGTTGACATATAATCGTTACGTTCGACGATTAGATCTCACTTCGAATTTTTTGAGCGAAGATGGATGCTACCACTTAGGGAGACTGCTGGGGGAGAGTCTTGCGCTTCGAGAAATAGTGCTAACTTCTTGTGGGTAGGTTATTTTAATAAACAGTTCAATCATTTTAGTGATTAACTGAATCTATCTATCTAACAGCCTTTAAAGCTCCACTGTTGAACGTAGACCTAGTAGGGGTACCTAAGTAGGGGTACTTTGGGCCACTCAGACCGGTCCTGTTAAGGACCTGTTTAACTAAATGTTGTTGTATATTATAATATTGATAAGGTTAAAGTATTAATTTTTAATTTACAATGAAGTAGCCAACAATTTGATCTGACAGAAATTAACGACGATCAGATTTTGAAAATATTTTTATAAAAATAAATGAATACAAAATACTTAGATATATTCAAACATTTAATTCATGTCATCATTCGCCTCTATAGTTGACGTTTGGCAAATGATCACTATCTAACTTTAATATGTCCTCAGTCATTCTCAATATTCTATCTATCCATTTACGAGTCAGTTGGCTAGTAACTGTGAAAAAGTTCGTTTGTTATTATTTTACCTACTAACAGATTATAGATTATGACACAGACAGGTTATTGAAAACCGTCGGTAACTTATAAAACGTCTAATCAAATCAAGATAAATGGTTAGGTAATCGAGCGATTATTATTTATTTAATAAAATGAATAATGTTTTTATATTTTAGAATACAACCGATTGGGATGCGTAAACTGACTGCGTTTCTTTCAAATAGCGTTTTGGAGGTATTGGACTTGTCGAAGAACAATATAGGGGATCAGGGGTTCCAATATTTAGCTGATAAGTTGAAACGGAGAGCAATCATAAAAAGGTATCCAGTATATTTTGATATATACCTAATGTTATTATTATAGTAGACTTTGCCCGCGACTTCGCACGTGTGTGAGTAAATAACACCAATAAAAAGGTTGTCAATTTCTTTCTATCATTGATTGCAACAGTTTGTTGTTTAACATTTACTTTAATTTGCCTGAAATATACATATATATATATATATACAATAGTTCTTTCCACAGAAATTGTGTTACTCCACTTTTTTTCGCGGTGGCAAGTATCCTATGATACTCATCTTCTCAATTATCTCCATACAAAAAATAATATCTTAAGGATGTTCCATTGCACCGTGAAAGAAGGACAAACAAACAAAGATACTATCGCACGTATAGATTTTTGATGTGTTTCGATTGATATTAGAGTCAGTAGTTACTTCCCAGCGATAAATATTGACCCAGGTATTCTTAAACAGTACTATGAGGTCTCATAGTGAAATGGGAAAAAGGATCGATTGATTATATTACTATTTACTTCGCCCTAATTTCTTGAAAAATGTAAGAGATAAAGAAATGTAAATATGTAAATTTCCACAGGTAGGATGTCTGGTCCGTTGTAGTATTTTTCACTATTTCAATTCGAGAGTTTATATGACGCGATAAAAATATAATTTCAGGTTAAATTTAAGTCACAATGATCTGGGGCCGACCTCTGCGTTGGCTTTTGCGGAAGTTGTGGAGTTCAATAACACTGTAACGCACCTGGACCTCTCTTGGAATAAGATGTCGTCTCTTAAAGGTTTTTAGCTCATTTAATGTACTGTTTATACTAAATCCTTTCAAATGAAATGATTAAATCACGTGCAATTTTATCCATGTTTACAACTTCATAGGTGAGTTCATTATAATTATAATAAGTTATAGCAAAGTAGTGTCTTCAGACTTACAATTTGATCTATTTAACATTGCTACGAGAACATTCATAATTTTTTTACAACTACCACCATCTGTGCTGATTAATTGTTTTTAGTCCTTGTTATAAACACACGTAGCGTTTCTTATTATGCCTTCACTAGTTATATGCCTATTACAAGTTAAAGGTAATTTGCTTCGGTTAAAGAAAAGGCAAAAAGCTAAATGTTTCCATAGTGCTCTCAAAGGTCTGCGAAGCCTGCTAATAGGCCGGTACTTTTCAAATTGTGAGTGGAGACCACGGCTCAACTTTGGGACTGTTATTTAGTAAAGAGAATGACAATGCCACATTGGTAATTCATGACTAAATTGTAGAATTATAGGTTATTAAAAGGTACGTATTATAGCCTTAGTTTCAATTCACCTGTGACGTATTTCAGTCTAACAGAAATCGTAGCGTCCGTGTCAGTACTTCAGTCTCGCGAGATTTTCATGAAGAGAATAAGTGATGATTTGACTACAATTGATATAATGTATTAAGTAATGAATTTATTTTCTTAACATCGAATGCTAAAATAAAATGAGCTCCTAGTAAGAGCGTAGTCTAGGTCCTGTGACGTCACAGGCTGCATGTAAGACGTTATTTTTGAAAGCGCAACTTCAAAGTACTGTATTTTTTTTCCATTTGTGGTGTATTTAAATATTTTTTACATCTGTATTTTTTTAATTCATCAAAAAAGGTCCATTGAGAAAATAATATGTATTTTTTATTTGATTTTAAACATTATCACTGAGAAAAAGACCGCTTTAGTGAATAACAACAACCTCGACCCAATTAGTTAGTTGCCTGTTAGATAATGTTTTAGCATTAATCTGCCTTCTTTACAATTTTGTATAACACAAAAAGAAAAAAAGTCTGTGTAATAAAATTACGGTTTTACAACTAGCAGCCAGTAATAGCGAGTCCGTTTATATACTTATTTGAGAGCGTTCAATAAATAAAATGAGAAAGTTCAGTTGAAGCATTAGAATGTACGCGCGGGGCCGCAGAGAGCGTTTAACGGTTGAAAGTTTCATTCTCTCAGCGGCATCTCGGACTTGGACATAAATATTGAACGCGGCAAACACTGCTCTCGTCGGCTAGCACCCTGACAGGGGCTCGCGGGACACAGGTGAAAATCCCTCGTCATTTAATCTGTGCTAGTATTTACGTAGGTTTTAAAAGTTCGAGAGATTTTTATTTATTAATGAAACAATGCCCGAAGATTTTAAAATGCAACGTAACTAAAAAGATTTAGTGAGGTAATGAAGATTAATGAAGATAAATATGATTTCAATCATTATATGTATATTAAAATTTAACCTATCGTTGTATGTTCCGATAATTTCAAAAACGGCTTTACCAATTATGTGGTGCACATTTCATCGATATATTTTCACAAATTAAACTAAAAGCAAACTTATTTCCATTTAAAGCATCCGTTTAGCACTTTTTTCAGTGTAGCTACTAAGACATAGTTTTTTCGAATCGAAAAATGCTGAGCTACTGAAGGTGAAATTAAAAATTTGGACACATTTGGTAAAATGTTAGAGGTTTGATCAGCATAATAGAACCCATGTATAGCTAGTATACGTAGTACTTGTATATAATATTTTTTACGTTCCAAATCTAAAATTATATTTAGTTATACACAATTATATTAATTTATATAATAATAAAAAAATGGGCAGGGTCTTGACGAATAAAAACAAAAGCTTACAAAAGTAATTAAAAAATATTTCACCGGTACCTTCAATGCCCAAGCACGACTCGCGCTTGGCACGTTTATCTTAGAATGAGAAAGGTAAAGCTTGCTCGGAAATGCTAGTTTTATTTCTGTACCAAATTAATTCTTATTCTCTAACAATAGGTAAGGTGATTTTTCCTTGCACGGGAAATATGTATTGAACAGTTTTCATTTTGTTCAACTAAATGGCTGCTTTGCTATACTGTATTGAAAAATGGTCATATGAAAATACGATAAAAAAAACTGTAGTACAGTTAAAACTAAAATGAGTTATAAATTAATAATATTTTATTTGAAACAAACACACATACTTGCACACGTTCAAACATGCGCTCGGACCAGTAGTCACTATACCACGCCTTTACTCTCGGTTCGGCTTAACTACATGTAGGCATGCATAAATACATACGAAATGCTTTATTAGAAAAAAGTAGGGAGGTTACAAAACATTGTACAAAAAGGAACATATATATGGACATAACAGGAATCATTCATTCATTCATCAACAGAACTCTTACATCTATAAGATTTACTCTGGGAGAGTATTACATATTTATATATAAATGCATCCATCTTAGTATCGCTTTGAAATCTCAACAGTGATTATGAAGTTTTCATCCCGACATCCATCAAGACTTATTCTATCTTGAACCCATCCTGAGATTCTATGGAGCACCGGCCGAGTCACTTCTGCCTAATTGGTTATTTGCATTTCTATAACACTGCGTTACTCCGGAAACCAAAAGATTTGTGAAGCACATTTTCAAGCATATAATTTAGTTGCGATTTTTATTAAAAATCTTGGAAAATTCTTGCGTTCAATTTCTGCAGCAAATCAGAGAACAGTAGACTTGAAAACATAAAATCCGTTAGATTTTTAGTAAGTGCTGGGAACCCTGAAGTCACCTAATTAGGTTTTATCGTAGCACCTCTTTGAAACTATGTCGCGTAATTACAAGCTTCGGAATGCCGTTAGCGGTTTTTCTCGCTCGGATTAAAATCCCCTCACTTTTTCCGGGACGCTGATTAGCGGCTGGATTTTTTTTTCAAACTGTTTATTTGCATCACCAATCCCTACAAGTCCGGTAATTCAAATTGAGCATTTGTAATCATTTGGTCGTAATAATGAAATTTATGAAAGTAAAAAAAATATATTTCGTTCATATTCACCATCATAAAGAACCGAAAAAATATAAATATTTGACTATAATGTTATTTGATGGTTTCGTTCAAGAAAAACGTGGATGAAAGTTGACAGAGATAAACGGATAAATTTGTGAATAGGATTCAAGGCGACTTGAAAAATGGCAACGAGAAGTTAGCCAGTCTAATGATTTACATCTTCGGCATCAATCCACCAAAAAATCACTTCAGTCAGCCCGTATTTCAACAAAAAACCCATATTGAGACAACTAGGAACAACTCGATCACCTTAATACCTTAATTCTGTGCTGAGGCCAAATGGTAGTATGATAGAGTAGTATTATAGATTGTGATGATAAGTATCTTTGCAGCTGTAAATGAACTTCTACGACAGCTCAGCCGTAGTACGGTCTTAGTCGAGTTGAGTCTAGCGTGGAATGCCCTCACCATTGGCTTAGTATTGAGGAACCTTTTTCTCGTGCCAACTCTTCGTGTTGTGGACTTGAGTAATAACAGGTGAGTAGTTAGGTTTGTTTAGAAATTTTTTGATTCGGTATTTCACGGTCAAATCGCGTTGACTTTTCAGAAGTTTTTTCCTAAGAAATTTGTTACACACTCGTAAAATTGATTGTATTTTTTTATGGAATAAAAATAAATGTAACATGCACTTTTTATTAGCCTCATATTTTCTAGATACACATTTTTATATTCTGTATCCTTCTTTTATAAGAGATAAAGAATTAAAAATAAAGAAGGAAGAACGGGAGAGAAAACATCTAAGAGCTCATGTCTCTCATGACTGTAATGTCGTACTCCAATTAGAATGAGCGGATTGTAACGATGACTGGAAAATATCCCCATTTCCACTTTTTATTTCAATGAAAATATTGAGACACCGGACTTATGTGAATAATTTCGATTCAGGTTGTCGACTTCAGCAGCCAAAGCTATATCAAAGGTTCGGGAAACAAAGCTATTGCATACTTTAGATCTCTCCTTCAATCCTCTGTCACCGTCAGATGCGGTTACAATACTGAATATAATGAAATTTAAGGAAGTAAAGTTGACTAATCTTTTGATGGACAACATTGTAGTAGAAAAGGGGTTTGTACAGGTTAGATTTTTAAAAATCCATAACAATAATTAATATTGACAGCAAAAGTGTCGAAGTCTTTAAGAACTCCTTAAGAAAGTAATAGAAGGATATTTCTAATTTACAGGTATTAAAGGAGATTTTAGCATTAGATTATAGAAAGAGTCTAAAAGTTACATATGGAAAGGTTATCCGGGATTATACACTGACTGATCCCGATATTCGGGTGATAATTTTGAGGAGAATGGACTTTTTAACTTCGAAAGTATCTAAGAAATGCCACTTAGATACAGCGTAAGTTTTCTTCACTATTTTCTGAAATAAATACTCGATATCATTATTATAGGGAAATTATTTATAATTTCCAAATTTACTATTAAAGGCAGATTGATCTTTTTATAAAAAAGATTTTAATTCGTGTGGCATAAAAATAGAACTTTACACAAATATAATTACTATTTCGTAACAGGTTGTACTTTTTAGAAAAATTCAAGGAGCGTGAGTTAATGCAACCTCGTGAGATACTCAGGGACATGAAAAGGGCTAATGCGCCGGTGGACGAGGATTTAGTAGCAGGACTGGCTAGTACATTTCCTGGACCGAAAACTGATAAAGGAGGTTTGACTATAAAATTAGATGGTGAGATCTAATTTCAAATGTTAAATTCCAATTAAGTACAGTTAAATTCAAATTTACAGGTGTAGTTTCTTCTACATTTTAGAGAACCTCTCTGAAATAGTGGTAGAATTAAAAAGTTGACGTGTATCTATGATACTTATATGATGAAATGAATTGAAATTTGAAAAAAACAATATTTAATGCTCCACAAAAAATTTCCGATTTTTTTCCTTTTAGTATGATATTTGTTCCATTCTTGTACATTCATTACTTATATTCGTTACTGTCAGGTTTTTTTCTTAAATATCTGAACTAAGATCCCCTTCTTGCCATCAAGTTGAAGAAGACATTGAGCAATTTAATTAAGTAGTTTTCCCACTTTTATCGCAGGTATAATTGACATGATCCATCGTATGTGGCCAGATAAGAAATTGCCACCAACACCACCAGAACCTGAGCCACAAGAAGTAGTTAAGGATAAAATAGTTAAGAAGGATATTAAGAAGAAAATGTGATGTCTTTCAGTAACAAATAATAATTTCCTTTGTAGTGCAAGAATTTGTTTTAATATTAGATGCAATTCACATGCAGGGATGTCAGTGTATTGTTTACCGTGTCTTTGTAAATCAAAATCTCTTAAATAATTCATTTATAACATCAAAATCTCTTTACAATTGTTTTTAAATTACGTGTCTACTCTCTGTCGACCACATTTTGTGAGTCTTTTACTGTTTCATCTCGTATTGTCTTCTCACCTCACTTCACAATTTCCTGCCCTCTTGCTTTTTACTTTGTTATAAACTCTACGTTGCACTTCTATATGTAAATGTGTTGCAATTGTGTGAATTAAAATGTTGATTTAAATATAATATGGGGTTTTATTTATAAAATTTTTGGTGATTAATTTTAGATTAAATTCAAATTCAAAATCGATAGTTTTTAAATACGTTTATGAAAGTATTTTTTTGCTTCCATTATTGTTTCGGAATAATGCTCTAAAATACATATCTTATAATATCCTTTACTAATAATTGTGTATCTATCTATTTTTGTATTTAAGCCATTATTAGATTTCAATCAATAACCAATGAAAGTTTAATAAATTTAGCAGTGACCATGATTCATCCAAAGTATAATAATAAAATGCACATTTATGCAGACGTATAATTTCTATTTTTACTTTTTACTTATACACAAAGTTAAATACTCTTTTGTCATTGAAAAGCTTAACCTGGAGCGTCTTTTAATTGATACAGCTCGAGCAAGAGTAGCTTTAACGAAATTTTAACATGTTACCTTTACATCATACTGTAAAATTGCCTGGCGGCAGACAACAGCGGATGCATGAACCTGAATAAAGGGATGAAATTACGGAAACATTTCCAGGGCGCGTTATCTCAGGAGCTTATAAGCGTCACAATTGGAGATTATGAGCCGTAATGAGAATGGCACACTTTGATGCTTGTTATCATAAAAGGCCGGAACATTTCCCCGTTCGTGCTATTATTTTGACGCGGCGTTTTGGTAACTATATTATTATTATCGTCACAGCGTATTTCTGTGTTAAAATTTCGTTCAGGTCTCTCTTTAGTTGTTTTTCAAATTCACTGCTTTCTGGGATGTGATTACGTACCAGCTGAAGCCTTAACCTCACTCATTTACATTTCTAGTATTATATTAACTTTCCTAATGAAGTTTTTGCTAAATGTATAGTCAAGTAGGTGCTCCCTTTCATACATTTTGTCAGCAGTTGTACATCTTTGAAAATTATATGACTAACGTGAGTCACAGACTTACTCTTTTAAATCTCTTCACAATTTTTATTTCGTTTCAAAGACATCAAAAGTCCAATCGTATATGATATACCTATGCGGGGACAATGCAATATGTAATCATTCTTTTTGGTTTTCCAAATGTTTGTCAACAAACTATACCATGAGATCAGCTGAGATTACTTAAAATAAACATGTTTACCCAAAATAGACATGTTTCCCATAGCTTGCCAGGATTAATCATGATAAAAAACATTGGCATTAGTTAAAAGAAAAACAGTTAGGGTCTACAAATTGATAAATTACTTCGCGTCTTCGTATTTTATCCCTAAAATGTATCCCCGGAGTGCAAACTTCGCGAACATCGATCGTAAAGTTTATTTACCCGTTCATGCGGTACTTTTTCTGGGTGAAATATGCCCTGAACCTTAAGGTGTTTCTTTGATATATATTTGTTGATGTTATTGCGTTTATGATTCTTTTTCAGACTTTTGGTCGTTATGAGATCAACACATTTTTTAGTAAGCAGTAAAGAAACAAATTAGGGCACATTACGACAATTTTTGTGTATCATTGGAAATCATTTACCGGTCTTCTCGAATGACTCCAGCCCAAAAACAACCCTCTACGGAACATGGACCTTCGCTCGTAATTGAGGAGGCCTAGATAGTATTCCTCCACGGTACACCAGCACAGATAGGTAGAGAGATTAGTGGAAACATAAATGTTGGAGGTTTTAGTCTCTTGAATACTTTCATTGCCTTATAATATTAGCAGCAAGTGTGTCTGACGGTAGTAGGCAGGAAACATAATTTACCGAGTTCAAATAATGTATTAAATTATAACATAATTACGGATGTTGTAAATGCTGTAAATGGCAGTTTACGCCATTTACTTGGGTGACGTTAGCACGATATATATTTTTACAATCGTTCCACACCTGCATTTTGCAGCGGTTGCTGAGACTTGTTCGGCACTGCGGATAATCGACTTTATTTAGTGAGTATTAAAGAACTCTTTACATTGCGGTGGTGAATTTCGTACTCTTCCCCTGTTGGAAGACAGTCCAGCGTATCGTCGCAGAGATACGACCGGCTGTTGCGCACTTAAGATACTTTAATCCAGGGTTGAACCACTTAAAGGTCTGTGTTCAAATTAAAAGATACTTGTACAGGTTGTAATATATGTTTTTCAATTTCCCGTTTTATTATGATCATTTGAAGCAGCGCCATTGTGCGGATTTTTAAAGGAACTAAATTTGCCAGTGAAATTACAACATCATTTGATTCAATGTCATGTTACGGGAGCTTTAAGGGGCTAGACTTTAGTGATTATAGTAATCTGAGTGACTAAGTGTGACTGATGATTTGATGAGTGTAAGTGTGTAATTCAGCATGTAGAATGACTTAGTACAAGACTACATTGTCATATTGGAAAATCCCTTTGGCGAGTGTTTAAGGTGGAGTAACTTCAGGAGGGGAATTGCTGTCAGATATTGTGATACTAATAAGTAGTACTTGAGCTCAAACCAATGCCTGCCCTGGTCAAGGTGTACCCTGTTGAACAATGAATGAGGTCCCTTCTGTTGGTGGTACGTGGATCCCGTATCAACCAGTGTAATTCCGATGGTAAACATGCATGGTGGTAGGGAGTTTTACTCGATAGGCTAGCTACTATACTTTCTAAAATCCCCTGTGAAACGATTTTCCATCATTTCAGAAATAATGCGAGTTCCCAGGTTTCTTTTTTTTGATTGACAGTCGGGGATATCTTTGTTGTCGCTGATGTTCTTGAACGACAATGGCTACTTACCATCACGTGGCTAGTCTGTTCGTTTTTCGGTTGTTTACGTAAAGAAATAAATAACTATTGTACATAAATAACAGAAACTGTACTTTAGAAAATACGTATTTAAATATAATTTTATCCACGTGGCAACCCTATCAGCAGCCGGAATATCTTGGCCCGTAGCGCTCCCCGGTGCACGCGGCAGACGGCAATGTGCTACATTCAGCTTTTTACACTTAAACACGTCTTTGCAGTGCGTTAGGGTGCTTTTCCACCAGACATGCGAGGTAGCTCGGCTACGGATATGTGTCATATTCACCAACAAAATTGAATAGCAATCAGATAATACTATTGATGAATTTATTACACACCCTTAGTTAAACTACAGTGGAAAGCAGCCTTAGATTGAATTGCATGCATTGCATGATTTTACTGATGTCCAGATAGGTATGAAACTTAAAAAAAACTTTGATTTGTAACGTTTCATAAAAATTCATACATACACAGTAGTCACATGTAAAACAATAATAATTACCATATGTGGATGGATTACTACCACTAGCAACTATACTATGAAGTTTTATCAGGCGCGGATGAAAGTGTACATACATTTGTAATTAATGAACGATTAAAAAGGTTAATCATACAACTAAACACTAAATGTCTTAAATAAAACTTACCTTAAGGTCCATTTTATGTGAATGGCGACCATTGTTTGGAAGTCGTAGGTAAACTTAAATAACACTTCATACTCTAAGATCGCAATCCATTACAGCCTCAGTACAGAGTAGGCGGGTGAATGAGTGATCTACTGAAAAAGTTGATCTTAATCGTGTGAAACGAAACTGTGTCTCGATCAGACAAACTCTATTAGCTTGGAATACCTATAACGGAGCCACTGGAGACAATTGGGAACAATTGGTCATATTGTACTCTGAAATATATCTATACTTAATTTTATAAAAGCGAAAGTGTTTTTTTGTTCGTTTGATAGTTTGTTCGTTCGTGGAAAATTCTTTACGATGTATCTATCTATCTATCTATCAGCCTTTAAGAAAGTCCACTGCTGGACATAGGCCTTCCCGAATTTGCGCCACACAGACCGGTCCTGAGCCTTCTGAATCCAGCGAATACCCGCAGTCTTCTTCAGGTCGTCAGTACGATGTATATTTCTGCCAAATTAAAGAAATTGTTTTATAGCAAAGTATTGCTTGGAAACCAACGATAGAAAGGAATCGATAATCTTTTATTGTCGTTCTTTTTTCCCGCGGGAAAAGCCGCTGGTAACATGTACTAAAATAATAAAATTTAAGAACAAAATCGTGATATTTAATATGGTAAATTCGAGTATCCATACAAAATATTAATGGGATAGTTTTAACCCTCGAACACCGCATCAATTAGCGGCACATGTCTCCGGCTCAGATTTTAGTAGGTGCTGAGGCAGATGTGAGCGGGTTATAAAGGTGCCACAGAGGTGAGCCAACAGAGAGTACTGTCTTCTAGATGGAGCTGTGAATAATTAATTTAAGTTGCAAGTACAGGCATGGGTCATTTCTCATAGCCACGGAGGCCTATAGTATTCTTCACTTGAGTATCAATCGATAGACTGGAAGAGATCAAACCAATTCAATTTTTAAAGTGTGACAGTCGATATGCGTCGGTATTAAATTTGTCAACGGGTAATTTGATGTTCCATGTTCTATAATAAATATATTATTGACACATAGCTATACTAATATTATAAATGCGAAAGTGTGTTTGTTTGTTTTCTTTCTTTCATGGCGTAACGGAGCGTAGTTATGGTATGAGTTTTGGTTTGGAGATGACGAGTACTATAATCTACTTTGTACCGCAAAAGAACATCTATTTTTTGTGCAAAGATCTATTACCATATATATTTCAGCCAAATTAA
>DWPA01002344.1:0-15939 GCA_018251375.1 Calpodes ethlius
TATTTTATTTTATTTCAAAATCCACAGCTCTTAATTTCTACGTAATACAGAGTCTTATAATCTAGTCTTAAAGCCAATTAAGGATTTACATTTTATAGTTCACTTATATTAAATTACTGTCACTAAGCTATTTCTGTTTGTGTGTGTATGTGTGTGTGTGTGTGTATTATATATTTATATTATATTATACATATTTATATTATAATAATTATACTTTTATATATATATTAAATATAATGTACTTATATACTGAGAATGAGAATATAGTTATAAATTTATTTCTTATTACTTTTGGAATCATTAATATTTTTACGTAACTCATGTTTGAAGTTTTCTTTATTGTAATGAAAGATATCGATGTTGTTATAGTTTTTATTGTAACTTCTTTGTATCCTATTAACCAACGAGTTTTGACTGTAGTTACTCCGCACCTGGGAAACTGCAAACAAACTTTTAGACGCATGTCTAGTACGCAGTTTAGGCGCAGATGCACTTAGCATTTATTTTTATTTAAAACAATATATATATATAACTCTAAAAAATTCCAAAGCTTTGCTATAAAAACTGTAAAAATCATGACTTCTATGAACCACTAAACAAAGCACGTAATACGTTCAATGCTCAGACGTACAACGAACTATAAAAAGCGCGTTTAATTAGCAAACAAAACACTCTTTTTCTCCCTCATTTAATTCACAATTTTTCCTATTCTAACAACACTTGAACGTAATCCACATTTCTGTGTTGTCGAGACACAAACAGAATTCAAATGGTCACAGACACTTAAGCGAGGATTGTGGAAAAATTCTCAGTGCGGTTTTTACAGAGTAATTTTTTTATAACACTGATAATTATGACTTATACAATTTTAGTAAGTAATACTACATATTATTACGTTAAGTTAATAAATAAAATATTAAATCCCTGCTACATTTAATATAAGTAACGCTATAAATACTATGTAATTTCAGTTTGCGATATGTACCTACATGAGTATATCAAATATATGCGACCTTAGACCTAGTAACATTCTCGCTCAGCGTGTAAATATTGCTAAACAGCAAGAAAGTACTTCGAATTATTACGTAAATCAATGTATGTAGACATTTTAAATCATATTTTATTGTTACATTATTAATTTTCATATATATTTCACCTCAGGATACGATATACAAGTATTGTGGATTTAATTCAATTGTTAGAACTATGTTGCCATATCGATCGCTTAATTTTTAAAATATGCCACTGAGTTTCATTTTTTTATGGGATATGGATGTCAAACTAAATAGAAATGTATGATATCTGTGATAAACTTAAATAAGATTGTAGGAAGCACTAGGGTTAGATAGTAACTCCTATTAGTATTAGTAATTTATCTTTAATCTTTAATAATTTATCCCACACGAAGTTGATCATAAATGCCTTGTTGCAGACAAATAATCGCCTCTTGCGTAAGTGAAATCGGCAACACAGAGTACTTTAGAGACAGAAACATAATTGTTATAAGGCAATTATTACACTGCAGAAATAGATAATGCCTCCTCGGACGCACAATACATGGGTCCTACCACCTATAGATTATTGCAAATAACATGAGCTTTTATTACACATACGAAGCTAAGTACTGGTAACATTGAGAAAATTATCAATGGAAGTGGAAATAGAAAAACTGTCAAGCTGTCGACCGTCAACAAGCACGTAATAAAGTTGACGTCTAACTAAATGGACGTGTTAACAATCTAAGTTCAATCTTACCGCGTTCCTATTAGTGATTCTTTGTTATCCGACCTACATATCATTGATTCAATTTAAGGCGCGTGATTTCCGTGAGCTGTAGGCATTTCGACCGCTACCGCCGCTTTGAGTTCAATGTACGCTTACAATAAACATAGCAATAAATAAATATATATATATATATAATAAATAAATAATATATCATAATGTAAATACGTTACAAAGACGTACAAGATTTTTATTTTTTTCATATTACGTCACTTTCAGCGTAAATAGAAATTCCAGTGGCGCTCGGAGGTTTGACAGGAGGCATAGGTCCTTTTTCTAACGTGTTCCGCTCCGGATGAAGGGCGGAAAGCGCGTCGGGCGCATCGTAGGTTAAAAAAATTAATGATAGAGATGAACTTTCTAAATTTCATGTTATCACGGAAAAAATCCCTCTGTTTCTATCTAACATTTATTTTGGTACTTTCATTATTTTTCTACATAAATTTTAACAAAAATAAAAGAATATTTTTTGTAGCTATTTAAACTAAACTCTTCCATTCTTTTCGATACAGTGAAGTGAAGGTTTTCGTGTGTAAACGGGAAAACTATATTATGTATAAATAAAAAAATATTCAAAACACTATGAGGGAACTCGCTTTAAATTGATTAATTACATACCGCATTTTATTTAAGCGATCGATGACAGATTCAATAACGACAACAGCCCGCTGATTTAAGACCTGTTTAACCCTCATGATTTAAAAAATAGCTATCACATTTAATAGATAGAATCCCAGTGGAACGTATGTTGGTTGGAGAGTATTCGTATAATTTCAAATTGCAGAATTTCCTTTAAAAACATTTCCACATGCTCCGCATTATAGTATCATACTTTAATAAAATTCATATCTAGAAGATCATTACAGGGACTTTATTCCAGCCATCATTTACTAACACATCTCTATTTGTATTTTACCTATAAACAAAAATTACTACTGTAGCATCAAATGACTGAATAACATTTATCCAGGAACAGATAAGTAATATTAAAACGTAAGTAAGTGTTAATTGTAATCATTTTGCAACCGCCCACGTAGTTATCGTTGCGGTGCGGTTCTAGTGGCTTGTGGTCCTAGTGTGGGCGATTCTAGTGAAGTAGGGCTTTAGCACTGATCTGGATTATATACGCTAAATACGCTGGACCAGCTAATTTCAGTGCCGATTTGAAACGCCTCCCTGGAGCATTCCAGGAACTAAATTTGAAGTTGGATAAGAGTGGCAATGAAAAATACGTATGTCTATCGTATCGTATATTCATCGTATTGAAACTCGTTGTATTAAAAAGTATCATTGATTATTGTAACTTTCTAAACGTTATACTTTACACATCCAATATATTAAAAATAATAATCAACAACAGAATAAAAGCACATGAGCTTTGTGTTTATTTATTTAACGTCTTTTATGTCCTGCTTAAGTAAAAAAACGATTGTAAGCAAGATATTTTGATGTTTAGCTTACATTATCTAATATTATAAGTATTCATATTATAATTCATATTATAAGAATTCTTGTGTATTTATTATATAATCGATGATTGCGTTGTATCATTACCAACTCTATCGTTAGTTCCGTAAATGTCCACTACTTGTCTTCACAACAATCAGCGCCAAGATGGCGATCATCATATGGTACTAGCACTGTAGAGGTCAATGGACTCTAGTGAGGTGCCGTACAATCAAATGGTGGTTGGACTACGTCAATCGCTCACATATAATCATTAAGGATTGTATTATTGAGTAGATCCATGGACTCTTTAATAGAATTCTGTTTTGTAGTTTTAGGCGATATTTAATTATCCATCAATATTACTAATACGTAATCCTACGTATATTAAATACGTATTTTCACATACCTACTATATACACACATCCAATAAATAATTGTGGTATCGATATTAGCAAAACTTTACTGAATTTGATCCTCACATACTTTGAAATGTGTCTTTCGATATCATACACACTACACCATTAGGTATAACATGCTTCAATAAATATTTCCACTTAACTTATAGCCTTAGTTACTGACTACTACTACTTACTAGTCATAACTTTAGATTAAGCAAGCTTATATGCAGAGTATTTAAAATTTTAACAGTTTTAACTTTGTTCATAGTCCTACTCAAAAAAGTTGCTTAAGTAATTACATACACTCAAGTAATTACGTCAAGTAATTAACTTGACTACAGATACAATCAAGTGTAAGTAAAAATAAAATTTTAGATATATTTCATACAAGTTAAAGTTTTTACTAAAGCTTAATATAGGAATAAATTTGCTCCAGATATTCGTTTTTATTTAAAACAGAAACTCTCGAGCAAATGTTATATTTTAGTTCAAATATGTTCCCTTTATAATCGCAAAAAGAACCAGTGACTTGTTCATAATTAAAGACTTGCCCCTTATTCATTCTCTTACAAAAGACCGTAAAATTAAACCTGCATATTCGTACACGTCCACCATTTTTATACGATACATACTCGACGTCATAAATTAGGTCTACAAAAAGGGAACATTATGAAGCACAACGCCAAAGGTTCGCAGTTTTTCATTATTCCGCGTTTTCTCTACCGAAATCATTATTATAGAGGCATAGAAATTGTTTTCTTTTTCTTGCGTAAATATTCAGTAACTTATTCTCTCCAAATAACTTATTACCGGTATTGAAATTTTATTATCTAACATTATTGTTGTTATTGAATAATAAATGTTAAAAAATATAAGTATGCTTTGAAGAAGTACAGGACACTAAGAAGTTCGATTAATTAATTGTCCATAAAAAAGGAAATTCGATAAAAGTATGTAAAGGATATTAAATTATTGGAGGCCTCCTCATTAAAATTTTCACAGAGAAATATCTGGTGGTCTTGAAGAAAAATATACGTAAATTTATTTGTAAACCGCGCCCGCGGGTGTAATAACAGAGGAGCCTTTTTGACGTCATTTGCTGTAAATAGGCAGAATTCTTTTATATTTTGTTTATTAGTGAGATCATACACAACAATACAGCCATGTGTTAATTATTCAAACTGGTTCTTAATAAAGTAATGTTGATTATTGTAGATACACTAAAATAAGTTCATAATTAATATAGATATTCGTTCCGTAGTCAAAACGTAGTTCTTATACGTCACGTCTGTTACTTCGCCATGTCTTCTATCCACATATTAGCTTAGAAATATTTAGTACCACACAGCTATAATTTACTATAGACATACATATTTATCCAGCCGACAAAGAAGTAAATAGATATTATCATAAAGAAAAAAATGCGTACTTAATTTACTCCTAAAAGGATTATGATTTTTTATCTATGATTTTCTATCAAATGATTATACTTTCCTAAGTAATAAAAACTTAAAGGAAGCGAATAAAACGTATATGTCACATGAATATCCTACTTTTTTTTAACAGGGGCTAACAGATATCCATTACAGTATCTTTATTTCAGAAACAACTTTTGTTTGTAACAATTACACTCCTGAAATACGACATTGCCAATTTCAAATACAGTAGTTAGTTAAACATTGCCATATAAATATGAATGCGATATGGCAGAACAATTACTATACAAACATTATTTCCGTTCGTACAAAAATAAAGGAGAAACAGTAAATACGGATATGTCCACATGTTATAATATACTAGCGAGATAACGGAAGCCGTGCCTCGGTTTGGTAAACAATACACATAAATGACTCGTATGATATTATTGTGCTTTTAGCTTATAGTTAGCGATGTGGTACAGCAAATACATTGATTGAAGTACCTACGCCAATTCATTTTCCTTAATTATTGATAGATTAATGGGATTCAGAATTTGTTAGTCGAATATCGATGTTAAAAGTAATAAAATATCCTCATACTTTTACAGAGGTGAGGTCAATATCAATATATTGAAAAGGAAAAAATTTAGATTTTTTCATATTCCTAACA
This sequence comes from Calpodes ethlius, assembly GCA_018251375.1. Lineage (NCBI taxonomy): Eukaryota > Metazoa > Arthropoda > Insecta > Lepidoptera > Hesperiidae > Calpodes > Calpodes ethlius. The sequence continues at coordinate 5,718 of DWPA01002344.1, forward strand.
ATAAAACTGCATTTCAAGAAAAAACTAGTACTGAAAAAATATTTCCTTATCACAAATTTCCTTCGGATAGACTATAAAAGGGAAAAAGCAACGTTTTAATAACTTGAAAACAAAGTTTTCGAATTAAAATTTTTCCATTTAAGAAACGCCAGTTACTTTCTAAGATTATGAAGAAGGTACACGAAAAACTTTGCGGTCTCCAACATCGCTACCTCTCATAAAACTTACGTAAGATGCTTTTAGTAATTTGTAATGTTTATACACTGAATGATTATATTTTGAAACATATATACGCCGCTATATAACATTACCTATACATATTCCAATATTGGTTGAATACTCGAATTGTGTTGATACATTTATTAATATTTTTAAAACGTTAATTAAACATCCTGAACAAAATAAATTCTTAATATCATATCCACTCGTATCTCTATTAAGTTCAGTTATTCCCATAAAAAAACAATCACCACCACGGTCGGCACCCATGTAGGTACTTATTATACGTATAAAGCTCGTATAAACATTGGCAATACAGTTAGTCATACATACAAGTAATTCGTAATAAATAATAGTTTATTAACTGCCTTTTGATAACAATCGTCTTTGGTATATCCATTAGAGATCGTCATGAGAAGGCTTGACAATAAAGTTCATATTGGTTCCTAGAATTTTATTTCACTAACGTGGTTATAATTTAAGTGTCAAAGTTTGTAAGAGACAATAAACAAAACCAAGTCATACTGTGTACTAGCAAAACGTCTGCTGATGCAGAAGAGTGCGCTCGGACCGAGATTTCCCGTAACGTGCCAAAAGTATCTAGCTCATACCGCTACCGACCCGAATGTGTTTTGTTGAAACCGTGACAGTGAAATGTCAATGCTAGTAAATTTTTGGGAGTATAATATGAATGCTCTGACCGTATTATGTCATCTGCAACTAAAATTATAATATCATTGATTTTAGTTCGTCACTAGATGTGGATTAAGTTACGGGAAAAGGTAGGTAAAATACAAAGGTAGCACTATTACCAATATAAAAAGAAACCGGCCAAATGCGTTTGACGCTACGCGTGGGGTTATATAATTTGTACGGTAACTTGTTAAGCTTACTTCCCTCTTATAATTTTCTTTTTAAATTTAGGTACGATCTATTTATTTTCCTTAAAGTTTACAAGCCAATTTACTACAGAGAAACATTAATACAATGATAAAAAGTACGTTGCGTTATTATTTATTATATAACACTCACAATCACGTTAGGTTAAAAACTATCAATTGTTTCACACTTATAAAACTAATTGTTCATCTAGCAAAGGATGCGTGACTGTAATGAATAATTTTATGAAATACTTTAGCTCTTAATATCTCGAAAAAAGGTCTCCACACTGTTGTAATATGTTTGAACGACCAATTATAACGATATCCCACACTATGTTGAAGAGAAAAAAAAATCATCTCCATTTACCTACCAATAAGGTAGGATTCCTAAAGAAGAGTTATAGCAATCTATCAACATGATAATATATAATGTATTCATTTGATATAACACTGCATTTTAGTTATTAAAAAATATTTTATTATTACTGGTAGGTATAGATCATTTATTTCAATAAAACCAAAACGTTGAAGTTTACAATAAGCCGTTTTCATTTCATTGCACAGTTTAATCGCTCGGTTAGTGTCTATGTCTATTATTAAAGCTAAACGCTGAGCTATAAAATCACCAGCTCGAGAATCTTTTACCGTTGTAAATACACCGGAGACCGCTCATCGTCATATCGTTTATAGAAAATTGCTCTTCAATTCCAACTACATTTTTAATACGGAGATTGTTAATTAAATGTGACCATAGATTAATAAAAAAATATGTAGAGTAGAGAACTGTCAAATTGGCAACAGATTTATCAATTGATGATTGCAGCAACTTGACCATAGAGTAGAGAGAAACGTGATAATGGTAAAAAATAGTAGAATAAAATCCGTTTTAGGTAAATCACGAGTAATAATTGTTTTTGTTTACAATAAAAAAACTTATTTTTTTCTTGTCTGTTAGTTTTGGACAATCGTAAGCAATAACTATTTAAATAAAATAAATTGCACGTTACCTAAATTAAAGACAGTAAAATTCGGTCGAATAAGTTAATACCGATATCAAAATCCAGTTCCTAATCTCACATGTAAATGTATAATATTTACTGTGAATGTCTGAAATACGTTGGATTCTAAATGTAATTCTATGTCTCGTTTATCATACTATTTTCCCACAGATAATTAAGGATTAAATGCTAAAGAAACTAAGGGTGCAGAATTTACACTACCAATAGTACAAAAAAATTGCAAAATCCTTAAGTTCAATATTGCAACTCAAACTTAAATCTACGGAGGTTTTGGGCGTGAATATAGATTGTAAACTTCAATGGAGCACCCATATATCGACTCTCGTATGTAAACCAAGTAGTTCAGCATACGCCATTAGAGAGATAAGACAGTTTGCGGACGTAGAAACTGCTAGACTTGTTTATTTTGCATAATTACCTTTTCATTTGCCTTATTTCCAATGCTGTATAGTTGTGGGATAAGGTACCAACACCACCTGGTATTGATCCAATTTCTTTTGCAGATAATGGCAATTAGAACTCAGAATAAAATAAAAACACACAATTTAAAAAGATAGGCGTATTAATAGCAGACTCTCAATTTATTTATTGTTACATTATATTTATAGAAAACAACAGATTTATTCAAGCAGAACACAATCATTCAACAAGAAATAGGCATCATTTAGTTAGAGCTTCTTACTACCTTCGTAGAATGCAGAGATTTTTTACGGGGCTCGGTGTACGTTTTTGCAATATATAAGCGACATATGTATGTGCAGCTAGTAGGAAAAGGGAACACAGTAAAGTACAGAACCAATCCAGTTCTGCATATGTTAAAAGATTATTCTGTTAAAATTTTCTATTAATCTAAAACATAATGTGACCTTTGCAATTTCTTTTCCTCCATGACAAATCGGATTTTGAAATGATGGTAAACAAAAACGTCGATCTTTATCAATGATATAGACCTTAGTATTTATCCTAACAGAAATTAAGTATAGTTGCGTTACTACCCATGAGGACACAAGGAGAGCTGAAATATCCCTTTTGAAACAAACAATGGTAAATTTTAAAAATCATGTAATTTCAAATCGCTAATTATAAGATTTTCAAAATCATCTTAGATAAAGCTTTTTATTCACCAGTGTGTGATTTAAATGAATAATAATTACCAACTAACACCATCGAAATTGGTCAGCATACTTTGCCTGCATCTTAACATGCACTAAAATTGAAGACTCATTTCGTACGAACTCTTGTGTTCCTCATATTTTTATACGCTACCCAGGCTTGGACCTTGCGGGAATCCAAAAATAGAAGATGCTGGAGATGTATGCTTCACATTTCATGGATAGAATTCCGAACCAATGTCTCGATTCTCCGACTTGAATGCGCAGTAACATATTACATTTCTTTGGGCACGTCTCACGGAGAGGAAATACCTCCATAAACGCCTTGACATCCAGGGTAAGATTGAAGGCACACGACTACGTGGAGATCTCCCATGCGATGGATGAACCAAGTCAAGTCTGCAGTAGGCGGTCCCGTACATGAGTGGACCAGACTTACTACAAGTCGTGAGAAGTGGCGAAGTCTCGTGAAGCATCTGTTCATAATTCCGTTATCCAATGATCACCGCTCTAACAAAAACAGCACAACAAAAAAGAAGAATATAAAATATTCAACATAACACATTTAAAAGCGATACAATTTTGTTTGAAATCGATAATTCAGTAATGTTTTTACTTCGTAGAAACATTTATTACTACTGGAAATGCAATACAGCTGATGTTATTTCTATTTCAACATCAATATTGGATTGAATCGTTCCTCTACCATGACAAAAGCCCGTAGCTTTATTTTTATCAAACAGAAAATAAATTCTATTTAAAAAACAAAACGAGCGCAGGATGTTGGGAAAACTGGTAAGAAATTGGAGCGATTAGATGAAACACTGAGGTAATTGTTTATTCAGAATAAAACTCGTGTTTCTAGACCTTTTTAGATTTTTATTAAGTTTGTAAGACAATTTTGGACTAACAATAATAAATGTGCGTATTATGAAAGTTATATTTATTTTTCCATTTTTATTTACCTTTGTATTATAATTATTAAAATTTATATCAATAATAAAACTTCGTACGTCACATAAGTCAATACAATCTAAAGTTAAGTTATTTTTATCTATGTTTATGTGATAAAAAACGTTATATTATGTCATTATTAAGAACAGATGGTGAGTTAAGACTTGTTCAAATTTAATCAGTAGTTAACATGGTGACAATCGATAAAATTTGTTATATAATGTTGTCATTCAATATACGGTTTAATGCTCCCTTGTCAATGAATTTCACTCTTTATATACTATATTAGTATATGTTGATGGCCGTGTTGACGCCTTGAGCATTTTCATTCAACAAATATGGCAACAAGTTATCACTAAAGCTATGTTATATTAATATGTTATATAATGTCATTCGACAAAAAGTAACTATTATGTAGATGCCAAGTTTGTGGTGTTACCCATGTAAATAAGGATCCAATTTCATCAGTAATGAGTTGTTAGGGATCTATAATAGGAACGGAAGTCTCACATCTATTACTGAATATTCGATACATCAAAAATAATTTGCAATTTTCAAATTACTGTTAGCAAACTAGGTATGCGACAATTTTGTGATACTGTACGCCATTAATTTCGATTGTACTTTGACAGTGCAAGTGCTCGCAATAAACTTAAAGAATAATTTTTTTGGCTGTATTGAAGCGGTATAGAGCATTGAATTCTAAATCGGTCACAAATAAGTGGGTTGACTAGAGTAGCGTAAAAGGCGACAAAAGTCGATCTTGTTCGATAGTAGGGTTTCGCAGAAGGATAATATTATGCATTTTTTTTATTCAATAAATAATATGATTGTAAGTAATATATTTGTATGTAACAAAGTCGTGCAGGTTAACGATATCATTCTTAAAAGTAATATACGTAAATATTAAAAATTTCATATTTAAATGTTTCAGAATAAACTGTATTGCAAGAGAAAAATTGTCGCAGCTCGGTGAATTTTCAGTTACGGGTGCCATTCACCACAATCAATCAGGTTTATTAATTATTTCTGATTCTAACGTAAAGTTCGATGTATTGTACTGAACCTAAATGGAATTTACATTTTGTTTTTATTTGCTAACGTAATGGTTTCGCATAAATGCCGTCGAATACAAATGACAAAACAATTTGGTTAGATAATGGTTTCGTACAATGGTATTATAAAATAATTATAACAATTTGTTATTAATGATATGTGGCACCGGTAAATGAGTTTTTGTGCTGATAGGTATGTGTCATATTAATCAGATGTAGATTATGCTACAAATTTAAACGTGGACCCGTTTTTGTTAATGAATGTTTAAACTTTGTTACGATTTCAAACTTTTTCACCGACCTCACTAGGGGCTTAACAATTCGAGACGTAAATATACATTTGTTCTTTGTATAGATTTTCATTAATTACTCGTCAACCGTTTGATCAATATAAACGACACAGACGGTATTATGTAGAGAATCACTCCAGATTATTTCTGTTCTATCTATGTATTATATATATATAAACGTGTGGTGATGAAAAACTCTTTAATGGATAAAATAATTCGAAAAGCGTAAAATATATTAACTGTTGTAACAAAAAATTTTGAACAGCCGTTCAGTGTAGATCAATAATTATCTAGAATCTGATAATCTCCCTTAGAGACAACATGTATAACTCTTTAGAGGATGGAAATAAATGAACCATGTTTAATGATATTTAATATTGGTAATATTAATGTTCCAAACAAAGAACATCATTGACTATCCCAAGGAGTAACGATGTGTGTTGGAAAAAAAAATGGTAACCTGTAATTTACTTTCTTTGTACGTATTTTAACACAAATGTATCAATATTAAAATTAAAGTCTAACTGACTCTAAAAATATTAACTTCAAAGTATGAAGTAATATAAGAACCCTACTGTATTGAAGGTCAGTTCCAATAATGCAAGCAATACATGCATCGACCTCAAAAACAATTGTAGATAATTAATTTATACAAACTTTTAAGTTAATATTGTTTATATCCAAACATCGGTTGATCGAAAATAATTTTGTAAAGAAGTGGTATAACGAAGAAGTGGTTAGTATGCAATAATAGTCACTCAGAAACAAAGACATAGACGTAGACTTAACATGAAATAATTAATTTAATGTCTACTAAGAAATCAGCGAACATCTGTGGACTGAGCAAATTGCGGCCCCTCAGATGTCTGATATAAATCATTTCTTTGCAACACTCGCTCAGATGGTTCAATTTATATGGAGGATGAATCCTTCTTAATTGCCGAACCGAACCGTTGCCAAATTTTACGAGATGTTGACTGCTAGCGCCACCCAATACTAGAATTAACGGGAAAGCCTTAGCTTAAAATTAAATAATTGCAATCTGTTCCGATTCACGTTAAATGAAACTAAATGCAGAACTCGGCACTTGTTATAGCTTCATCGTCTATCGTGTATCTAACACAAACTATTAACTATTATGTTTTCAACACAAATGACTTAGGGAACTTTATAATTTCTCAGAACCTTTCCTACACCAAAGTTTCAAGTTTAAGTATTCGAACAAACTTACAATATTCACAACTTTCCAACTATATCACATTGCAGTTAAAAAGTTTATTATACCGTAAAATTGTGATAAAGCCCTGTTTGTACGTCACATACCTAATTTAAACATAGAGATAAAAATATTAATATTGATATACAAATCAAACAGATTTTTATTTATTCGTTACAGCATCATCAATGACTTACAAATAAAATATTTTTTTAGGGTTATTGGGATAAAAAAATTACTAGCGACAGCATTCCATTGAGAGTTTATTAAATAATTTCAGTGCTTTTGCAGCTATTGCAAAAAGTTACATTAGTTTTAATTCTTTAAAAGCTTAAAAATGGCACTTAAATCGTCAAAATTGAAAAAATGGATATTTACGAGAAAATTGTTGGTAAAAATTATCGAAATAAATAGTCGACAACGCCTGATAAGTTATCGCTGTACTGATCACCACCGAGATCGATTTGTGATTGTTCGCCATAACCCTGTCCATTATTTAGAAGGTGCACTGTGACTCCTGGTTACTTGTCACCTCAGGATGTGTTAGAATCGAAAAAAGCATCATAGCGGATGTAACTAGGTTATCATTATTAGTTACCTGAAAAAAGATATAGTCAATTCATCTTCTTCTTTTATTTTATTTCTGTTATCTTAAAACTATTGTATGGTCATCGTCAGCCATGAAGAACGTGAAGTCTAAAGACATCTTACCAATACGATGACGACCAAAAGGGAGCGAAGGACTCGCAAAATTACTGGCTCTCTGAATCTGAGATCGAAACATGTATAAAACATTGTGCGGCCGATTTAAAAAGGAGTTTAGTAATGAGCCAGGCAGTCAGAATATCCTGCCACACATATATGCCAGTATCGTTGAGATTAAACTGGATATATAGATTCAACAAGATGCACCACAATTAGAGCAGTTAGGTTGACTTGAGAATGGATAAAGTCCCTGTACTAGACACTGTCTAGTTACTTACAAATTAGTTAAATCACTTATTGATTTTTGTACATACTAATGAAACTGTTATTTTAATGTAAACTTTGCTATAGATTAATAGACCAAAAGGATATTTGTTGGCAATATTGTTGATCTATCTCTTTGTTTGTTTATGTGAAGGTTCTACGAAAAGATTAATCGTAAATGTTTTAACAGCACATGTATATCACGACTTTAATGTACTCTCATATTTCGTAATATACAGAACTACAAAAATTTTCACTTACAATGAATTTTTTATAACGGTTGAAGTAACTGAATAGCAATATTTCGGAAAAACGTACTTATAAAAGTTTTACCGATGCGAAGCGGACAAATAACTAATCCTGGTTTCTACTTAATTTTATTTTTTAAAACATTTACGTAAATAAATATTACCTACCTACCTAAGACTTGTCTCGTACATTTAATTACAATAAACGTTTCACGTCATTCTTACTTATTTATAATGTGTTTTAGTCAAAATGGACTGTTTATGTTAATTTTTCAGGCGCTTTGTATACCAATTTATTAAATGGGGACACAACGACCAAAGGTTTCCGTGTGATAAATTATTGCTGTTAATGTGTTATGTCACTGCGAAGTAAAATATTTTCTCTACATTGGTTGTATACTCCAATTATTTGTGTATGAATATAGAATATCACATGCCTTATGTACCGTATACTATTATTATGATTGACCAAACACTAAACTATTTTCGATCAAAGTTATTGCCCTGTTAGTGTCAGAACAACACGAAATAAAACAAACAAGTACCGTTTTTCGCAATCACGTGGCTTTGGAAAATAAAACCCATCTCCATTATCTCTGTTCGATTAATCCTCTCGTGAATACATACAAAACATTGAGGTTTTGAATCTCCAATATACATTCCTCTCAAACTCTTATTTCATATAGGTTTTTCGGTTACTCTTGATATCAGAGTCGGGCACTGCATGAAAATTTGATTAGCCGGAGGCCTTTCACATCGAAGTGCTCAACGTGCCGGCATTCGATTTACTGTTTATGAAAAACAAATGTGTTATCGTCGTTTCGATGTCGTTTCAGTTGTATCAAAGTCTTACTTAATTTGCATTCATTACATAACAATGTTTACGAATTGCTTAGCAAATTAATTATTTGTTAAAACACTCCCAAAAGCAATATCTATCGCGTTGTCGACGTGCCTTCATTCTCGCGCGAGTCGAGTCATTAAAACAGTTGTAATTAAGTTCTTAAAATTTATGGCTCGTAGACCTGTCGTAATATTAATTCGGTGTAATTACAAAAACTTGTTCCGTTACAGGTGATTTCTTATTAAAATTACGACCTAAAAAGAACTTCGAATTCCTTTATTTATGTTCAATGGAGCAGAAAGATCGATAGCGCTTTCCATATTACTAGAATCAACCTGAAGATGACAATGGCCACCTCTAAATAAGCAACAAATTTTCATTTTAATAAGTAACATCATGAATACCTACCTAGTATTAGAATTTGCTAACCTACAGGGGTAATGGGATACGTATCCAACAAATCTATTAAATTCTTACCATTGATACTCAAACGATTAATATACACAAAGAGATCGAGACACAAAGATAAATAGAGACAAATTGTCGAAGAAGTTTATGATAATCCCGTAAAGGGTCGACGAAGATAAAGTTCTCGGGGTTTTAGTGTGGGAACTCGGCTTAGAGCGGACACTCTTAACGCTATCCGCAGCAATATTCTGCGGATTATTGGCAGATTACCATTACTGCCAAACATGTATATCCCCTATTAATTAATTATTCTCGGCATTAATACCGTATTTCAGATACCTTCGGCGCTTTGCTTACATACCTAGACGTTGTATTGAACGTTGATTCGTGATCCTGTGTATGATTACTTAATTCAATACACCTGCATTTAGTAATGGTATAAATAAATGTTCAGTTCATTACAATAATAAACTATTGTATTGTTAAGGTTTAAAACTTAACCAATATATAACTTCAATAAACATATTAGGAATACATATACTAAACTTTTTTAACCGTAAAAATATCATTGTCAGTCCCAATAAGTAACATATATTATTTTTTAAATTAATTACATTTAAAATATATAACTTTATTAAAACAGTCTATCTATTCTCATTATTTCCCAAATAACAGGAACTGCCAGCGAAAAACAAAAATTCATTAATTGCTTCCCCCTCAGTAATCAGATTGTCTGTGATAATTCAAAAACTAATTATATTACTTCCAGATCCCGCGCTAGAGTAAATCAAACTTAATGAGAGCAGTACGACCATGTCCTGTATAAACGAGAAAAGTTTCTCATTTGAAAAATAACTTTCAAGCACCGAAATCGAAAAATACGTTTGTGTTCAAACAGTTTTTTGATGAGTTGATTGAATTAATCCTATTACTTTGATATTGCTTTAATTTTAATCCAGTTTTATTACCAGCAACTTTGCTTTTTATGAAACTATTGTAGAAATTTC
>DWPA01002345.1:0-15938 GCA_018251375.1 Calpodes ethlius
CAGGATCAGCTCATTAATTTACTAGCGACATCTATGAGCAGCTTAAGGTACTATTTGCATTAACCAGTAGCTTGTAATGAACAAAAATGTTACCAACATATAATTTTTGTTACAAGCACTTCCATTCATCTATCAAACGGATTTGGGTAAGTATTTTTGATTGCAACCCTCAAATCTTGTCTATGTAGTGAAATCTGCTACTAAATGTATTTAAAAAGATAGATACAGCCCATATAAATATTATCATTAAAATATTTTTTACATGGGATTAGTAGTTCTGAAGATCATCTGCTGTATCCAATCTCACAATAGCTCTTTGTAGTATTAGTATACAACATGTTTTTATAAAATAAGTACGATGCGTTGTTTAACATATAAATAGTACTTATTTGTCAAATGATATCCATATGGAGGTGCGGATCTGATCAGCAAACAAGCCGTGTTATGCCACCGAGTGCTGCGGCTAGCGCGCTCGCTGGCGGACGGCGGCGCGCTGGGCCCGCGCGAGTGGCGCGCACTGCTGTTGCTACTGCTGGCCGCCGCCGCCGCGCTGCTGGCGCCGCCCGCGCCGCTTCACGGCTCCGCCGAGCAATTGTGTGACCGGGTGCTCTGCGTGCTCTTCGAAGTATGGATCTTGGCCTGTCACAGGTACTAATGGAAGATTAATGGTTATGCCATTACTGGCTTTTCCAGGTTTAATTAGGTCTACCTATAATCATCCATGTAGTCGTATCGGTCGTAGGTCATCATTATTCATATAGTTTCTGAATTCACTAATTTTTCGTTAAAGTATCTGACGTATGGGGAGACACCGTTCATCTTAAGTCCAAACTGACCTTTGCGGCAGTAACTTTAATAGTAAATTCAAATGGAGGTTACTGAGCTCAATGACGTCCAGTTGTCGGTATTTCCATAGTGCTATTGGTATTAAATTGAATATTACTTGTAATATTCTTGTACTATACTCCATGTGTTCCACCCTGACGCCCTGGTCCACCTCTACAAAGATGTGAAATAACAGTAGTATGTATGTTCATTGTGTTTGGTGTACAGATGTTTTCCGTCGCCGCCGCTGTGGCGCACGTTGCGCGAGCAGTGCGCTCGCTGGCGGCACCGCGCGCCGCTCGTGGAGCAGTGGGCGCGCGCCTCGCTGTGTCTCACCGCGCGCCTGCTCGCGCTCGTCTACGGCCCCATGTTTCCGCCGCTGCCCGTCGGTACGTGTTAAAAGAAATAAATAAAGCAGATAGAAGTAACATTTATTTGAATGATCCTAAAACAAAAATCACATGGAAAATATTATAATTATAAACTCATTTACTGGTGCCTAAACCCCGAAAATGTCAACTCGGTGAAGTAGTTTTATTGCTGTCCTAGCTCGTCCTAGCTCGGTCGACCTTTTACGTAAAAATCAAAATTAAGAAATAAACAGTATGAAAAGGAAATATAAATTATGGTTTCGTTCATGTCTGCACATAATGTACTTGATAAAGAATTCAAATTTAGATATTAAGAATATTTCGATATAGGTAAATATGATTTATTATTTCCACGAAGGTAGTTAGGTAGGTAGGTACTAGTTTGTAATTATCCAAGTCTTGTGTGAAAAAACTTCTTAGAAAATTTGTGCATCTGAGAGTTTTTATAAGTGTATGAAGTCAGGATGACTTGCACTTGGCCAGCTTGTCTGAATATGGCCTTAGCAATCCTCACACTGTAAAAGGGAGGTCTGTGCTCATCAGGGAATCATTGATGAGTTATGATGACATAATAAACAATAAAATAATATATGTAATAGAAATATGTACGTTACCGATTTCAAATGAATTTTCAATTCGATTAGAAAGTCTGCAATGCCAGTCCACGAATTTCAGTGGACATTTAGTTTAAAGTAATGATAATTTATCCCCGCAGCTGAAGAGGACATGAATCTGGTGCCGGCCGACATGAGCGGCGAGGCGGTGATGCAGGCGTGGTACCGCATCCTGCACACTATCGGCAACCCTGTCGATCTCTGCCGCCCGCATCTCATCAGTCAGACGCCGGAGTTCTTGCAGGTACCCCATAATTATTCCTAAATACTATTTATTATTGAGCGGCATCAGATCGATTTATAATTTAAGGTGAGTTCACACTAGAAGTGCGTGTCTTTGATGTGTATGTGTGGTCGATGTTCGACGATAATGACAACAGGAGGTGTAAGAAAACGCAAAAAAAAATCACACGGCGTGTGCGGGCGCATTTGTATATAGTGTGTCGTCGGTGGCCATGTGAAGAAGCACTTAGTGACTAACTGAAATGGTAGATTTTATGCCGCCTAATGCCCTTCGACATGGCTGTCCAATAATAACCAGGATGGACGGCGTTAAATACAAAGATGATATGATCCTTTCTAACACTTGTAAATAGGAATGACTGCTTTAAGTATCCTAGTCACAAGCGTTACCCGCCAAGCTATCAGCGCTTGAGTTCACACGTACATCTTATTTTTGTACGTGAGATACAGAGATGGCCCGAGCCTATCGGTCAATCAGTGTGGTATGGGGGATTGTGACGAACTAGTTGTGTGTTGCCGGCGCAGTACTCGATCTCGGCGGAGGAGGGCGCGCGCGAGCCCAGCCAGCACGCGTGCCTGCAGGCGCTGCCCAACATCTTCCTGCGCGCCATGCGGGGGCTGGCCGCGCACGTCGATGCCTTCCTCGGTAACCATGCCTGCAACCATCTCATTATACCTTATATGTCGGGTACTCACGTTTCTGATTCTCTGTGACATATTTTGATCTATTTACTTGGTTCATTCAAAAGAGTAATATATATGATTATCTGTAATGACAGTGAGTATCCGAACACTTTATGCAAGATTTACATCAGGATTTAATTTAATGTACATTCAGTTAATATTTTCTTAAACATCTGGGATACTTAAATAATCATTTGGATGTTAAGTTTTTGTTTGAGTGATGATTAGTATGTTAAAATTCCATCAATGTTAGAACATTTGATATTAAAACTTGAGATACAATTGCAATTTGATTTTGGTGTATTTTTTTTGAACGAAAATTGATTATGACGTGTTTTATATAGAAGAGCTACTGATTTTCTTTTCGGATCACATTTTAATGGGTCTAAGCGCTTGGGTTTCCTGCATGAACTCTCTACTACTAGGGTCTTGCTATAAATATGTGAATGCTTGGGATGGATTTATATTTTTAAAGGTGTTTGAGAAATTTTCCTCAAGTTTCTGAATTTACAGCATTGCAGTTAATAAACAGTATGTAGTGTGTCGGTGTTTGGGACAGTCAGTAGAAATACGAGCACGGTAATATGGCACGCCCTGATAATAATCGAACCGCTTATCAAAAGTTTCTTGAATACTTAAAGTTTATTGCGAAAGTCGTGTAAAATTAAAAAGTAATGCGGAAGACTGTTTCACACGCGGTCTCGATGTACATGAGCGCGGGGTGCGGGGAGCGGGGAGCTGTACAGTCGGACGGGCCACATTACCGTGCCGGCAGTAACGAGGGTGGGCGGCAGGGCGCGGCACCGAGCGCTGGCTGGCGGCGGCGCCGGCGGAGCGCGAGGGGGAGCGCGGGGAGGGGGAGCTCACGCCGCCCGCGCACCGCCGACTCGCCAAGTCCTTCAGCGCCTCGCGCCCGCGGGACAAGCCCGTCGAGAGAAGTACGACATAGCGCTACCGGCGCGCGCGGGGAAGTCACCGTCGCGGAACTAATTTGTTACTTGTAGTTTTAATTTTATGGCTCTAGCCCTCTTTAATTAGTAGTAGCTATAGTAACGTCTTTTACATTCGAATGGCGATTAATCCATTGCTATGGATTGCAAGACCAATTACTATATTTCCAAACCAAGCCTGCTGTTACAACATTTACATATAGATGACACAATTGACTAATACTAAGGGACATCCATTTGGAAGCTGCAACTTGTAATGACTCGTTATCATTCGGTATTACTTAACAACTTTTCTTAATGCACGAAATACCTATAACATCGACTGGGTTTTTCTCCATCACAATATAATTCTTTGGAAAAATTAGTCATCTTTATGGAAACCGCCATCACAATTTCGAAAACATTAAAAAAAAAAAGTTTTGCTTTCGGTCATTAATCATGATTGCCTTCGGTCACATCCCCGCGCGCCTTTAATTTCAGTAAAGCATTAGCCGTTCCGTGGAAGCATTTGTATCCATTTTAAGTTTCATTCGTACAATCATCGGGTAAGTACCATTTTTTATATTTTTGAAAGATTTTGCTACGGATTCAATAATTGTATTGAGTTTTGAGTATGTTTTGTTATTTTAAACACGTTTGCAGTGACTCGCGTGCCACGTAGTGTAGTCTCTTCTCACCTTTGGTACTCCCACACGTAACTCTAGAAGCTGTTGGAATCTATTTAACTCACGCTGTGATCATCGCTTTTGTGTTTGTTTTGTGTTTGTTCGATTATGAATATCTGTAAATTTAAAACTGTTTTTGTAAGAATTATTTATTAAATTAATTGTATTGTTTATAAATACCTCATTAAAGACAAAATGATTAAATTCTTAAAACTTATGACATGACTGGTGTACAACGTTAAAACGATCATCACAGCGTGCCGCAGGTTTAGTAGCTATCCGTAGCGCTTGTAGTTTGAATCTTGCAGAATATCTCACGCGCGATGCTGGTAACATGTTGAGCGCTGACGTTTGTAGATACACGTAACATGTAAAAAGTATATTCAAGATGCAAGCGTCGTACATTGCTGTGTTTCTTGGAAATATATGCTTAAATATATATTTTATTAAGCTTTTTTATATTTTAATTACCAGTAATTTTATATTCTGGTCCTTCGAGCCACTGAATACTTCATTATTTTCATTTTCGTCAGGAAAATGTACGACGTGCGGCTCATGTAGATATTATAGATAGCGGTAGAGTAGTACTTGGGTTATAAACCAGTCTTCAGTAGTTTGCAAGTCCACGAGGTGTAAGCTCACTACACATACAAAAATAGGAGTAGTGAAGAATAAGGCCTGCACAACGACAAAAGTAACGATAATTATTCGCATTTTAATTTATATGAGTCATCTCACGGAACATTTCTAAAACGTTGTATTTGCATCGTACTCGCTCTCACTTGAAGCTTAACAGTTCGGTACGAGGAGCATGACGGTATGTTGTGTTGTCCAGGCGCGCCGCGGACGTCGCTCATCGGCCTGACGAGCAGCCGGCCCTCCAGCGTGGCGCCGACCACGCCCCCCAATTCCATTTCGTCACAAGGTAATTGAAAGCAAACTGTTGTTAACTTATAACCAGCCTTTTTTACTTTATATTACGCCTGTTTTTACCCCGGCGTTGCAACGATTAATAAAGAGTATTGGTAATATTTAGAGACCAAGTATTATAAAATATACGTGTAATTTAATTTGGTTGAAACCGTCATAAATTTAAATGTTTTGCACAGTAGGTGGTATGTTGTATGTAAGTAAGTATGTATGTATGTAAGTCGATCTTTTCTTTCCAGTTTTTTTTAATTTACACAAAGAAACGATTGTAAGCAGGTACCACTAAAGAATTTCGTCAATATTCTATCAAAGAAACTGTCAAAAGGTCACGGTGTTTGTTATTACTTTATCTAATCACTTGTCCAGACATCAATTATTGAAAATGGCCTTAAGCCGTGACGCTAAACGGTATCTGCAACGTACATCTGAGTGATAAGTTTGTGACGTGACAGCGGGAGAGACGGAGAAGCCGCCGCTGACGCCGCTGCGGCCGAAGGTGAACTCCATCTTCCACCTGTTCGGCGAGTGGCTGTTCGAGGCGGCGCTCATCGGGACCACGCCCCTGCCCACCAATCAGCGTAAGTCAGTTCTGTGACATTGTGGAACGGAACATATTAGATGATACAGACGTATGTATACGTCCGCTTCGTTCAGTCCAGAAGCGACCATGCGGAGACTCGTCGCTTTCTTAAAGCGAACCAATAGACCAGAGAACGTCTTAAACGCATAAACAGAAGTGCTGATAAATTTCTATACATTTGAATTGAAGCAGATATCGGTTTAAAATATTATTATAACATTTATTAAAGTTTAGTTTTTATAGTAAAACGCTTAGTGGCTGAAGTTTATTTTCACATTTATGTTACAGAGCGCGCAGACGGCACGCCGCCGCCGCCATCTTTGTCCGAGGCCCAGTATAAGCTCAACATGCTGAGCTACCAACCTGGTGAGTTTGTCAAACGTTTATAGTATCGATTGTTGATCTCAACACATTCATCCTATCAGGTCAAGTACATTTATGTAGATTACTGTCTCGTCTAAATTGTTGTTTTTTTTACTTACTTCTTTGTAATATCTAAAAATTTGGACGGAATTAATGTTTACAGATATTCTCAGTCATCTTAACCACTAATTAGGACTGTATGGCCACGACTTTTGGTGTTTTATATAGTTTAAATATTATGTATATGAATGTACGTTGATAATAAAGTTAAACCAGTCAGCATATGTTTCAATGCGTAGATGATCCCGGTAAGGTATGTGTGTAATAGTGTGTATGTATGTGCGTGTGTGTCAGGTCGCGCGGTGGCGCTTGGCACGCTGTGCCGCGTACTGTGCTCGAAGCAGTGCCGCGAGCACGTGCTGGCGCCGTACCTGGCGCGTGCGTACGCGGCGCTGCGGCGCGGCCTGCGCGACCCCGCCACGGCCGCCGCCGTCGTGCTCGACGCCGCCGACATCTTCAGGTAGTTATCCCTTAATTGCGAGTGAGGGTCAGCGATCTATTGTACCCAGATCTTCTGGCAAACTGGCTATGCTGCCTTAATCATATATGTATTTTTTTATATACTTAGGTATAAGTTAGCTTTTCAGCTCATTATACATCAACGGTGTGATACCAACGACGCTTGATGCCATTTCTTAGCCTTTTGAAGTGATGAAATTGTAATGTAAAAAGTGATAGTTATACATACATTGTCATGAAGGTTATCGTCATTAAAATAATACCAAATTTGTTTAAATGTTAATGAGAAAGTCGCTCCTAAGTCGTAAACGATGTTTTTATTATGACAGTAAAAAACAATTAGTTTGTATATGAGAATATTAAGATTCCATCTTAGTAACGTCAGCTAAAAACTCGACACGTAGGTTAGACCTGGACGGCGTCCTGGTGTTAGTGCCGGATTTCATCACGGCGCTGGAGCGCATCCTGTCGGAGCGCGAGCCGAAGCTGGAGTGCGGCTCCATCGACAAGCGCGAGCTGCGTCACGCCGCCATCAGCATCCTGCTGTCGCTGGTGGCCTTCCCCTACCACTACAAGGGGCTCGCCGTGCCCGAGTTCCCCGGCTGCAATGAGTAGTGAGTTTAAGCGCTGTACTTGTGGGTGGTTGTTTTCAGTGATCTATCTCTTTAGTTTTTTATTATCAATATTAAATAATCGTTTTTTCTTCTTGAACGATTCGATCTAATGGAAGTTACTTTAAGCTGCTTCGAGATGTTTTATTTGATAAGTAAGGTAATTTCAATTGTCCTTTTGGGCCATTCGAGTAACTTTCTATGATTATGACAGATTATACCTATACCCATAATTATTATATAGGATTGTCTAGATTCAATAAAAAATATTGAAAATTAAGTAAACACCTAGGGTTCACCAATAATTAGATTAAATTTTATGTGAAATTTTAATGTGTCACGAAATGTGTTTGAGTGTACGTACGTATGTTAGCGTGCGTGTCTTTAATTAGGAACCTAGTGTAGCTGTTACATAATTTCCCCATTAAATCATAACGAGCGGTCGTTTGTACACCCGTGTCCGTCGGTACGTCAGCGCGGGCATGACGCTGGGCGAGTTCGCGCGCGGGCGGCTGTCGCTGCTGTGCGTGTGCGCCGTGCAGGCGGCGGGCGAGGCGGGCGACGCGGCGCTGCTCTCGGCGCTGTACCTGGCGCTGCGCCACGACGCCGCCGCCGCCAGCGCCGCCGCGCCCGACCGCTCCTCGCACTCCCACAACACGCACTATAAAGGTAACCGTGCGTGCGTCACGCTCATTGCCACTTGGACACCATTTAACTTTATTGAACATTTATTTGAGAGATCAGTGTGTGAGGTTCATTTTACTGATGTTTAATGGTCATCGTGGTCACTGTGAATAATTTTTATCTTGATTTAACTAAATGAAGATCATCGCGTTACATTTAAAATTTAAAACATGAGTTTCGTGCTGTTCATTTCACACTAACTGATGCATGTCACGCACGTCACGACCCGAACATCAAATATTCACTGTCATTACACTACAGTACACGCTGTGTTAGTTTGCTGTGTCGCAATCACTGATTATGTTGAATATTTTGATAGTTTTGAATTATGACGTCACAACTTAATTTATATGTGAGATTTTAGTTAACGCCGTGCAGAAGTGCCAAAGGTCAAGGTGGATGTTTTGTTCAGATTTGAAGTATATAGAATAACAATGACATTCCGTTCAGTACTTACATGTAGCAGTCCATTTGTGTCAGAATTGATACAGGCCAACGGTTTTAGTGTAGGCCAGTTCCAAATATAATACATAGATAATTATAAACATCGTCTATATAATTGAAAGTCAGTAGAAGTGAGGAAGGGGTGTCTGTTACTATATAACAGAGAGTGGGGGGTGTTCTAGCGCGCTCGGACGGCGGCAGCGGGCCCGCCAGCACCGAGGGGCTGTCGCAAGACGACCTTGCGGCCGACGTTAGGGAGCTAGACCCCAACTCGCCCGTCTTCGGTAATGTCGCACTTGTGTTGCTCACGATACGGTAATGTTTGACAAACAGAGGCCAGTCGACACCGATACGGAATAGACACGATTGTTTGTGCTTTCCGATGATTGTGTTTTTTTCATAAGTATTAGTGGAAGTATACTGCTCGAAGGAACATTTTTATAAAAATTAAATTAAAAATGAAATTATTAATTTGTAACAAATATGTTTGTCAAATATTATTTCTCGTAGGAATATGATATTGTAAGGTAAACTGTGAGATTATATGTGTGATTGTATCTAGAACAACAAGTATTTCCACAAGTTTATCAATATTTATCTTACAATACCATGTTCGCTTTTTAAAATATTTGTTATATTGCTTGCCTTATTAATTTTCTCATTCATTTTTCTTTGTTTTTCTTATTGATTATTTTCCGACTTAATGAAATTATGGAAATCATTTTCATTATTTTCATGTCACTGTTTATAATGTATCCTAAAAGTATTCAAAGAAAATATTTTAAAAGTTTCTCATGTTCTAGAGATCTACAAAATTTTAATGTTTGTGCGACGTGTTTTGCTCCATGTGTATAAATATTCATGTCAAAGTTAAAGGTAATGACACAGTAGTTATGACCCAGGCGCGGCGCTGGTGGTCCGCGCGACCTACCTGGTGTGCCACCGGCTGATATCCTCGTGGAAGGGAGACTTGCAGGTGTCGCTGGCCGCGCTCGAGCTCCTCTCGGGGCTGGCCAAGCTGCACTCAGCCAAGCCTGGTTAGTTATCATCCTATACTATGTATGATCTACTAGTACGTTATTATTTTCGAACAATTTAAATAACACATTTAGTGACAGTACAATGTTGCAGTTCGTTCAGCTTGTTTCGTGCGGGACCTCGGTTACGAGTTGCGTTATTTTTTGATATGGTCAACTGTCAGTGATAGATAGGTATTGATAGGTGCACCTTTCATGCTGTGGTTTGTATGGGTCGAAGTCAACTTTAGTCAACGTACATCTCTGCACCAAGACTATCACAGGTTGAGTAGTATTCTACATGTATTTAAAGAATACATAAACTATTAGATGATTATGAATTTTAATTTTACCTGAAAAATATTTATTTTCATTCTTCAGCAACATATAAACAAGTTACAAGTTGTCCTAGTTATGTACTGTATGTATAACCCTGAGCCATATGGGAAGCTGTTTAACCTGATTCTTGTTTGCACGCTATCTAGATTTCGTGATAGGTGAGTGATCATGATTATACAGTAAATGAGCATTAAGTTACTTATTGTTCAGTTGATCGGCATTATTCATTTGTTTATTCCAATTAATATATTCCCATCTATCTAGTAATTTATTACTATTAGCGTTATATCTGTTCAAACTAATTTTGAATATTTTCTGAAATTATGAGTGATCTTATATTTTTTATTAAATATCACATGTTATTGTTAAACGATAGTGTTTTGGTACTTTTTATCATAATTATCGTTTTATCGAACATATGTGAAACCACAAAAAAAATTGTATCACCTTTGGTACATTATGTCACTAATTTAGTTTAGTTTTGATGAGTTTCGATCGATTGGTTGGTCATTCGACCGGTCGTTCGTTCGGTGGATGAACGTCGGTTGCGCGCAGACGCGGTGGAGCGCAAGCGGGCGGTGCGCTGGATCTGCGACTACATCTCGGTGCAGTGCGGGCGGCCGCCGCCGGCGCACTCGCGCGACCTGCACTCGTGCGTGGTGGCCGCGTACAGCTGCCTGGCCGCGTGGCTGAGCGCGCCGCTGCTGGCCGACGCCGACTGCCTCGCCGCGCTCATGGAGGTCGTCGAGCTCGGCATCTCCGGCACTAAGAGCCACGGTAAAACAACTTCACGCTCACTCGCGGGACGTTCATAACGATCTATTTATTTGTTCTATGAAACAAGAAAAGTGTTATCGCTGTCTGCTTATCTTGTTGCTTGTCGTGTTATCGTTTTCCACGAATGGCGATGATAGCTGCCTGACATTTAAATTAGAAAAATCCTTCCAATGTTTCATTTCAGTGACCTACTAAAATTAGAGTCGGTGGTCCCCGAATGAAAGTTTGACCTTCTAATCAACATGCTGCGAACTACTTCTCAGCACGCTCCTACTGCAACGCTAAACTAGTGTATTATTGTCCGGGTCCCGCAGGCAAGCCCGGGGAGCCGCCGCTGATGAAGGACGAGAAGGAGCTGAAGCCGGTGTCGATGCGCGTGCGCGTCGCCGCCGAGTCGCTGCTCATGTTGATCCTCGAGCAGGTATTGTCAATACAATACGTTGCCACAACCCTTATCGTATTTATCTCACGATGTTCTTCTTCGTCGAAGACAGAGATAATTTATTTTTTATACGTTTTACGAAACTCTAATTAACATATTTAGGTCTTTACCAGCTAACTCCGAAATCGCGACGGTTCATAATGAGTACTTTAGTATCGGTGGTTATTTTATAATACATTGTATTAATAGGAATTTTCATTAGATTTGGATGTGTGAAAATGGTTTGCTCATTTTTGAAGGCGGGCCCGGGCAGCGTGGCTGGAGGGTCGTGGTGCCGGCTGGACGAGCGCTGGCTGGCGGCGCTGGGCCACGGCCGGCTGCGGCACTACGTGGCCGACGGCGACACCATCCTCTCGCTGCTGGAGGAGCCGCTCGCCAACAGCCAGGAGCCGCAGCCCACGCTAGTCGGTCAGTACAAACACGTGACACGGCTAATTTTGTTCAATATTTCTCCCGCACGCTCCACATAATCAACGTCGTCCAAATCTGTTTGAAGCGCACGTAAGAAGATATTGAACCAGATGGACAATGCAGAGTCTTAACAATATATGTTTTGTAATGTATTATTAGAACATATAAATGAACGTGTGTGTGTGTGTTGTCCGCGGGGCAGTGATAATCCGCAACGCGTGGGGCCGGTACGCGTGGTCGGCCAGCAGCCGGGGCGCCGCCCGCAGCGCGCGGCGCGGGCCGGCCGCGTGCGCGCGCCCCGTGCCCATGGCCGAGCCGCCGCCGCGCGCGCCGCCCGCCTGCCGCCCGCTGCCCGCCGACCTGCACACGCTGCCGCCCGCGCTGTACGTACCGCACACTGCCTCTATAGCCTTACATTCATACGTTTGTTGAGTAAAAGTATACATGAGCAATGTAATTGGAATTGTAATTGATTTTGTACTACTTAACCTACTAAGACCTTACACAGTGGGATTAGTGATTTATGGTTGGGAAACATCGAGAGCAGTATTATAATCGACACAAGAATATGTCATCAATTACGAATATTACTAAGACGCGCCTCCCAGACATTATGGATATTGATTCAATGATTTCGATGAAAATATTTAAGTTGAAATTTTTCAATTGCTAAATTATTTAATCATATAGATATTTTGACACTACACTTAGGCATAATATATATACAGTTGGAACATTGTGTCTTTCGCCGTGCACAGGGAGGCGGCGTTCCCGAGCCTGGACGCGGTGCTGCGGCAGCTGAACGACCCCGAGGCGCCGGCGCTGTTCAAGCTGCTGGAGCAGCAGGCCACGCTGGAGCGCCGCGTGCGGGACGCCGAGGACAACGCGGTGAGACCGACACACCGGAATACACCGAATGCCTTAGATCATGCGTTTTATGTAACATAGTACATTTGTCTTGTGATCGCTTGCTTTAACATATTATATTTATATATCGTCGATATATAAATTGTCGACAAACAAGCAAACGTGCAGACGAGCCATCTGATGGTAAATGGTCACCGTTGCTTGCGACATCAACAACATCAAGGTCATTATTTCATTAAACTTTTTTTTAATTTTGGTGAGGGTTAATTGGACCTATTTATACTTTGGCAGGTTCCGGAGGAGTACGTGTCACCGGAGCCGGTGACGGAGTTCCAGACGGCCCGCCTATTCCTCTCCCACTTCGGCTACCTCAACATCGGAGGGGACAAGAAGGTACTTGGATAACTTGTTTAATGGAAATTAAAGCAGACACCACTAGCGGACGGACCACCTGATGATAGATGGTTACAGCCACACGGCAGGCGGAAGATTACAGAGCAATATCACGTCGTGAAACTAAACTAAACTTTGTCAAGTTTCGCGTTCCTTTCAAAGCAATACAGGTTTGCGTAATATAATTTATCCTCATCCAACCAAAATACATTTAAAATCGAGATGAACATAAACTCTCTGTGCGAGACACAGATGTTCATACCAGGCTGAACTAGGCCATCGCCATTCTTCCATCGAGTGACATGGTGGGTGTCTCGCAGAACTCGGTGCCGCGGTTGACGGCGCTGGACAGCTCGGCGGCGGGGTTCGCGCGCGCGCTGCGGCGGCTGGACGCCACGGGCCCGCGCGCCGCGCTCACCGTGCACGTGTTCTGCGCGCGCGCCGGTCAGCGCTCCGCCGCCGACATCGTGGCCAACGCGCGCCGCCCCGGCGCCTGCCCGCCCGCCTTCGTGCGCATGCTACGCGGGTGAGCTCGTACAACCTGTCACGATATGTCTACACTTTCGCACATTGGCAAGATTGCACTCACCGCATGCTAACATTGAGAGACGAGCAATACTTTGTCGCTTCAGTTATCGATGTTGCATTACAAACCATTTTGGAATTGAAAATCTTCTTCCATCATATATAGAATTAAGCTCATTCAGCTATACTGCGACATCATTCGAAGCGCTGTTTTCGAAGCAGTAGAAGTTTGAGGTTAGTCTTCGCTAACACCAACGTCTCTGTCGATCCATGCAGGCTAGGCACGCCAGTGCGCGTGCAAGGTCACCCTGGGTGGACGGGGCACGTGCGCACGTCGTACGACGCTCAGCCACACTTCGCCGCCGCCGACGCAGAGGGCGCCACCGGGCCCGAGACCGTGCCGCCCACCGGCAGTCAAGACCCGCCCACGCCCTCAATATACGACGGCCGTGAACAGGTAATGTGTTGCAAAATCATGGCATCGTATATATAGAAATGTCAAATATTATTAAAATTGCATATGTAATAGAAGAACTTCGCTTCAACAGTGAATAAGGAGGTGATGCATGTTCCCAGGTGCTGTACTGGGCGGACTCGACGGACGAGATCGCGTTCGTGGTGCCGTCCGGCCACGAGCTGGAGGACGAGCGCGCCGACAGCTTGAAGTGCGACGTGGACGGCTCCTGCTTGTCCGTCAAGTTAGTTCTGCCAGTTCTATTGTATGAGTCTTATTATTTAAAAATCTAAAATAACCAGTCGAGCTGTTTTGGTTCACATTGCTGTTTTGTTTCGTCATATTTTGTACCGGTTGTTAGTACCATTAATGGTTAAATGAAAGATTGATGTTAGGTTCCGATGTGTAGATTTATAATGATGTTGTTTGAAGGTCCTGAAAAAGTTCATATAACTTTATTAAGAATGTGTTTTATTTGTTAAGGTTTACTTGGATTTGATATTTGGTTTTAAATGCCTAATACGCGTGATCAGTAGCTCGTCTATTTGTAACTGAACGATTCGCCTTACGTTACACCTTACGATCATAGTCAACAAAATATCTTGTAATGTATGGAAATGTATTAAGTTTCATTTTAATAAAGCGTTAATAAAGTGTTTGATATAAAGACTAATGTAGCCTGATGACATTTACTTGGAAAATAATAAAAACAAGCCAATATTCATGTGTCATTGTAAAGAGTACCGCCTGTGCGCGGGTTATAATATTATATGTACATGTAAGCGCTATGTTTCGCAGTAAGGGTTCGGACAAGTCGGGCGGGTCGTGCTGGGACGTGTCGGGCGGCGGCGCGGGCGGCGTGCCGGCCTACGAGCGCAGCATCAGCGAGAGCGAGCGGGGCGGCGAGCGGGCGGGCGCGCGGCCGCCGCTCGCGGACAAGGCGCGCGCGCTGTCGCTCGAGCTCGACCACAACCCGCCGCCTGCTGCGCTCACAGGTCATTTGCCTACCTAATATAACTCTAAATGCATGTTCACGAGACGACTGCGCAGTGCGTTTCTTGATCTATGCGTTCGAAGTTCGACCGATGATGAGAGATGCAGTTGCGAACGCTGTGTGAAAAAAAATTGCATTTTCACACACTTCCTGTTGTCAATGTGGAGAAACGCGCACCACATATAAAAAAAATTGACTTCGTAGTCGTCGTATGATCCCAGCGTAACGTTGGCTGACTGACAGTACAGTAACGCACAGTCTGAAACGGTGAAAACACGTTATTGCTTTAGTATATTCTAAAGTAAAATTTAATATTAATTTCAACTTGATTCAATGATATTACCAATATTACAAGTTTCTGATTATTATTTTTAACTTACAGGTAGCGGCAGGAGAAATAGAGATTTTACTACAAAGATTCTAATAATTTGGCTCGAAGATTTCGAAGATCATCTCTATTTACCCATCGGTACGACAATCAATTTTATTATCTGACTAGTGGTCCACAATTAAGTTTTATAATGTTTTAGCATAGTTGCAAATGCGTACTAACTCGCACCGAGGTCCGCGCCAATGCGGTGGGCTAATTTACATCCACTGAATGACCGCTTCAGGAGGAGCACAATACAAATTGGAAAATTATTTCATTGTGGTACACGAGAATACACATTGAGTGCGACGTTTGTGGTTTTGTTTGAAAATTTCCTAACACAAGCTATGCTCGAATTCCTTACTATATTTTATTACTTTAAAGACCATTTATTTAACGTTGGTTTCGGTTAATGAGTACTAAATTATACGGTATCATCTGACGAGTATCACGTCTACGGAGATAACTCAACTAACTACCGAATGTTACGGCCGCGTCGAGCGCAAGTCGTTCACCTGAATATCATCTTGGCTAAATAAACCGTACATCACGATTGAAGTTATAACTAGAGACTAAAACTTTTTATTACGGAAATCTCTCAGTAAGTTCCGCGGCGTATTATTTACGTTCACGAGGAGCTGGACAAGTATAAAAAGTGAAATAATATGAGCAACAACGTCTATAACTCGTTGCAGACGAGCTGCTGGCGCACTGCGAGACGGGCGTGCCGTGGCGGCGGGCGGAGGCGCGCGTGGTGTGCGCGAGCGCGGGCCGCGGCGGGCTGGTGCGGGTGCGCGCGCCGCGGGACGCCGCCCCGCTGGCCGACGGCGCGCTGCTGGCCCCGCGCCTGCTGCCCGCCGCCCTGCG
>DWPA01002346.1:0-15935 GCA_018251375.1 Calpodes ethlius
GGAGATGGGTTCTGTATTATGATTGCCTTGCCTTTCAACATTGCTGCCGAATACGTATCAAACATTTCACACCCGAATTAAAGATGGTGGAAGTTATTTAAAATTGCAAGTACCGTCAGAATCGTTGTGTCAGCACTGACATTTTAGTACTGGCAGGTGCAGGTTGGTGGTTGATTTCGAGGAGGGATGGATATTCATCTTCATTAATTTCACATATGATATGAAACGAAAAACAATTGAATAATATATTCAGCATTGATTCTCAGGTGCAGTTTCAGAGGCATCGTATCACTTAAAAGTTCCTTATAAAGTTTAAGTAGCTTAAAATTGGTTTTTAATTAGAACTCCAATTGTACCTATCTAAAAGTCTTATAAATATAGTTGCGCAGAACGTGGTATTCGTAATGCTTTGATAGCGCGAGGTGGAGAAATGGTAGATCGTGGACTTATTGTACCCTCCACTGGAAACATGGCTTTGGGAGCCGCGTACCATGCTGGAGCTTTGGGAATACCGGTGAGCGTCTAATATTTACTACAAGTAGATATCGAAGGGTATGCAACATTTATTTATTTATAAAAAAGACGGGTATTGCACTTTTGCGGTTTATATCTTTTCACTTATCACAAGGCTCTCCTTTACCTAGCGTTTCATAAAAGCTTCAACAACACTATGTAGTTATTTATGCTACCTTATATTTATTTTATGGCTTCATGATTCTACAGCCAACTGAAAATGGATGTCCCTTATTTTTGGTTCTTTCGTTGTTTCGCTGCAAAGTATTGTATTGGATTTAAACAACGATCTCTACGATGGCATCGGTGTATTGTTAGTTACCCGCTACTGAACTAATTGTAGGTGACGGTAGCTTTACCAGACAGTTCTCCACCTGTTCTTGCACAAAGATGTTCGGAACTGGGAGCTGATGTCGTTCTTTGCGGCGATACGTTTGACGATGCCTATAATTACGCTAAAAAGGTGAACCGAGATAGCAAACAGATTATTCTCAGGTACGACATTTTGTGTGTACTTATTAAATTTACATAGGTCATTATAACGTAATAAACTATTTATTATTCACTGTTGGTTAACATCTGCGACAGTGACTCGCAAAAATAATGCACGTGTGAATAGTGTCTCTGCAATAATTTGATAATCCGTTAATGCAACCTCAAAAACAAGGACACGAAGTGACAAACGCACATTTGGTAGGAGTGCAAAATATTGCGCTTATGAGTGAAATTAACTATGAAAATTCTTAGCTTTAGTTGCATAAGTCGTTGTACAACATTTTGTTATGTCTCTGTTGCATCTGTGAACAGACACTTTTATTATATTACCTTTAGTATGTGCACTTAATAGTTATAATAACAGTGTAGCAACGACTTTTGCAGTTCGGATGAACCCTTAGTGATGGCTGGTCTCGGTACTGTCGGTGTGGAGATAATCACACAGCTGCCGGAGGCTGACGCAGTTATAGTTCCTGTTGCAGCCGGCGGCTTGTTGGCTGCCATGCTCGTAGCATGCAAAAAGCTTAAGTGTTCTTGTCTTGTCTATGTAAGGTTTAAATAAATCTAACTAAGTAGACTTGTGTAATTTTTAATAATTATATTATACTAACATTACTTAAGTATATTAATGTGTTACAAAAGGATGTTACAAAATGTTACATTATCCAAGGCAAGTTATAACATAATTAGTACTTAAGTTTTAATATATTTTTTTTTATTTCCTGCATGCACCTCTAATTTTCAAAAAGTTATGTGCGTATTACAAATTAATTATCACTTGCAGCGGTGAAGGAAAACATCGTGAGGAAACCTGCAAATCTGAGAGGCCACCAAAATGTTCTCGAAGGTGTGTGAAGTCTGCCAATCCTCATTTGGCCAGCGTGGTGGACTATGGACTATTCCCCACACCTCGTGAGAGGAGACCTGAGCCCAGCAGTGGGTCAATTATGGGTTGTAATGATGATTTATTATCTCAATCTACTTTTGTTATTCTGAAGGGCGCAGAGTGTGCGAAAGTACCGAAAATGATGAAAGCACTACAAGCAGGGAGACCAGTATCAGTGCCAGTTGTGCCCAACTTGGCCCACGGCCTTAATGCTTCTATAGTTGGGACAAATGCGTTTGCTACCATCAAAGGAAGATTAGACCGAATGGTAAAGTTCTTTTTAATATTAAAGAATATCTGACCAGTGCTTGTGAGAAAATGATTCGTTTGTAAACATAAAATTATAGCTTATTGCTCAATTTAAAAGCATTAAGTCGATACATCGAAATATAGACTTAATCTTTTTTTCAGTTATTAGTAGACGAAACGTATATCGCTAGAGCGACTATCAATATGTTGGAACGGGAGAGGCTGGTAGCTGATGGCGCTGGAGTGTGCTCCCTGGCCGCAGTCATGCAAGGACTCGTGCCGGAGCTCAGAGGCAAACGGTAACATTAACTATTATAAGTCATAGATACTACATTGCACTTGCAACGAACAATCTCACATACCTTTCTACACCGCAATGAGATTGTATAATTAGATCCATGATGCTGCGGTCATATTTAGTATTTATTTATATATAGTGCGGTGTGCGTGATCAGCGGTGGCAACATAGACTCTGGTCGTTTAGCGCGCACCATCCAGCGAGGGTTAGGAGCGAGCGGGCGACTCCTGCGGTTCGCAGTCGCCGTGCCGGACCACCGCGGCGGCCTCGAGCACCTCGCTAAAACTATCAGTGATGAACACGCGGTTTTGAAGAGCTTGGTCACCGAGCAGATGTGGGTGCATAGCGATGTCGGAGCCACTTGGGTACTGTAATGTTCTACAACTAATTACATTAGTCATATGTATTGCTCACGGAATTCAGATACTGTTTTCCATGGTATTGCCAATCAAGCAGCAAAGCAAATTTCGTTACAGCAAAAAAAAAACTTTTTTGCCACGATTCAGTTACTTGCACTAAGCTGTACATTGAAACTTCATTATCGAGTGGAGGCATTATGCTAACGAATATTTAATTTAATGACGTTGAACAAATAACTTTAGCAATTATAGTGTAAGCATTAATGCGATTTATAGGACAGTTTAATCCTTTTTAATGTTTAATGGTTGATTGGAATATCATTCAATGTTGTTCTGTGCAACAATATGATGATGTATTGTAAATGATGGTAGTGTAAAAAAATTAAAATTACTTTTAACAACTAAGTGAATGTAACTTTTATATGACACTAATTATTTTTCATTTAAAATTTAAAAAATCTGTTTTATTTATTCCGACATAATGGTAACATCTGACTATATAAGTGATTTTTATGTAGTTAGTATTAAAAATAATGTTTCAGGCTAATGTTGTTGTGGAGACCGCCAATGAAGAGCATGCTGTAGGCTTTAAGGACCGATTACGTGAATTATATCCATCTGCAAGATTTGCTGTAATAGACTACGATGATAAACATAAAATTGGCATTCGATAATATCCTATAACATAGAATGTTCAGATACAGTGACTGCAAATGAAATATTGAGACTTATACCAAAGTATTAGGTCAAAATAAAACTGCCATATGAGATTTTTTTGTTTATTTTACAACTTAGCCATTATGTTACGCAACAGGATCATCTCCTTTAGTCGCTCTTGTGTAAATAACTTGTCCATGGTGCTGAACAACCTGCTTGATAAGACCTGTAATAAAAAAGTTTTAATTAACATTTTGGATACTTAAGCGTCGATATTCAAATCTTCTACAATGATATCAGACTCAATATATCAGTATTTTTACTGTCATGGTGTTTCCAGAAAAAGTGATCATCATAAAAAAATGTTAAAATAGCTTTATTGTTAAAAGATTATTAAACCAAAATGACTAATTGTCATGACAACATGGTACATTTTAGTACAACGGCTTAAGGAAAAATAAATAGCACCAGTAGATTTGTGATGGAATCCATTAGTACCTCGTAGGTTGGACTCAACCAACACAAAAGACTGCTAAATAAAAAGGCTGATCCGATAATTGGCTGTGAGTTGTTAGTTATTAAATAAACTATTTATTACTATCAAACTATAACCACTTGAACCAACTGCTTGTCACTGAAGAGTATTTCCCTACAATTTGCAAAAATCCATCACTAACTTAAAATAAATATCAAGTTGAACGAACCCTTTTCTCTAAGTTCAATGAGTGCTCGCCTGGCCAGGGAACCGCGAACCTTCAGCCTTTCAGAGACGACCGCGGGTGTGATCAGCTTGTACTGAGGCACTTCTTTGTACAGCTTCTCATATGTAGGTTTGTCGAACAACACTTGATTGTTCAACTTGTCACGAACTTTTCCTTTGGACCACTTCTGCAAGTTTAGGTTAGAAAAATATATTAATAACGATTTACTTCATTTACTGTATACTATGTAGCAATCGGAAAATTATCAGACTCAATATATCAGTTCACATTAACTTTCATGGACATCAAGGCGTTAAAAGTATAATCATTTAGTTATTCTCAAATTACCACCAAACGGCTTATTATTGATACTAAGTTGGAATGGTTACAACTACGCGGTACATAACCTCACTGAAACAAGTATGATTGAATGAGTGTTTACCTTCTTCTTAGCTTTGCCGCCACTAGATCCCTCCTTCTTTTTCTGTGTCTTTTGGGGCTGCTTAGCAGAAGCCTTCGCGTCCTTCTTGGGCGGCTAAAATAAAAATTAAATAACATTGTTAGAATACACATGCGCCACGAGGTTATTGTGCGACAGATGAATGATACAAATTCCGAAAACAGCGGTATTAAATTAAAACTGTATCACATATATGACTATAAGTCGTATTAAATACAAGAAACCAATCGAGCACAATGCTGTTTTTTGAATATTTTTACAAAATTGCTAGAAGTCGTGCAAACACTCACCATCTTGAATTTGGAAAGAACAAACTGACAGTTGTGATACAACGACAAAGAGTAAGAACAGAGTATAAAATTATTTAACTATTAACAGAAGATTACAGATGTAAAATAAAACTTTTTTAGTATCGGTATTATATTTTATTGTTATATTATTTAATATAAGTGGATTAATAGTAATGGTATCCACCATACACTATAATATATAGTATTTTTTTTTAGAATTTATAAAATAGCTATCCGTCCCGTCAGTAGGTTGTTCTAATTTCGTATTTTAATTCAAAAATATATAATATTTTAAAATACAACTTCCCGAAATTTAGAATTCCTCTCAGTCCTTGTTACACTTCGTCGACACCTAAAAGGAGAGACCCTTAAACGTGTGATGTAATTATGGATGACGCCTATGTGTTCATTGCTCATCGAATCATTACAAACCGTGATATTAATTAATACGGTTTCACAGTTTTCTCTAATTTAGATTTATTTCAAGTTAGTACTTATAATTGTCTCTATAACATTTGTCGTATTTCGCCGTCTCATCAATGTTAAAATATAAAATACCGGTATTTAACACAACGTATCATTACGAAATCCTGTATCTTTAACATAAGGGTAAGAAAATATTACGAATAACTATACTGATGATAACTATTGTTGATGAGACAATTATATTATTTTTAACTAGGTGTTTGAATACGTTTAAGTTTTGTTCAACATTAAGGATATATATAACCCACTTACTACTATTAGATTAGCAGCTTTTTGTAGCGGAATATCTCCAAAATGAATCGTAAGCAAACGACATAATAATAACAGCTGTTATTTACTTTTAACCTTTATCCCTAATTTTTCAATATTCCATATTTAAATTCATGATATCGCCGCAAATAAATACCATTACATCGGTGCGATATGGACCCATAACCCGTACTTTCTCATGCCTCCACAACACAAGGTTATTTTCTGATATTATATTAATGAAATAAAATAAAACAATAGTAAATTCAACCAATTTATTCCTCTAAACACTAGATACTAGAGTTTATATTGTTCATCAAAGATGTGCACGGTAGCTGGGCGGCGTGCGTGGTCATTTTATTTTCCGAGCCTCGCATATCGCTTGTTTAGTAGAGAAGGTCTTGTGAAGCTATACATATGTATATAAAAGATATATTCGAGGAATGCATAAAACCAAGACATGTAAGAAGGGATTATTTTATTTGTACGAAGTACGCGACTTGGGACTACGAGTCAACAGAATTTGACGTGTAATGTAGAAAAGCTAATTATGAATCCGTGACGTCCGCCTGTAAAAATCGACTATCCTCTTGCTAAATCAGGCACCTAACGCCTCATGGTACCAAGGCTGGGATTTTCAAACAAGTTTTCTTTTTTTTCTCTTCTTAGCCAATAGCATATCAGTGCCGTTTTTAATGTTGCTGGTCTCCGTAGGTGGTTACTATTAACTGGGTCATTTGTTGATTATACAAGTAAAAACGAAGGAATTATAATGGCAGGCCCTACTACTTAATTGCCCTACTACTTAGTACATCTCTGGAGGATACTCGGGTTTAAAGACTTTACATTACAGCCTGCAGCGACTCGTAATACGTCAATTCTTCATCGGTGACGGAAGGCCGGAATGATTCCACCCCTTGTAATAGCTCTGACACCCCGAGTATAACTGAATCCGGGTTTAACTCGCTTTCCTTAAGTTCTCCTGAAATATAGAATAGAAATGGTGTAACGAAATAAAATGTGAAGAGATATTGTTCATATACACTGGCTGCTTTCACAAGCTACCTATCGAAATATTTGAAGTTGGTATCAAACCTGATTAAATTAATTTAAAATTGATAAAGTTAGCGATTTTAACACGTGTTAAGCAACAAAAGTTTAGCACTGCCATCAAAGACTTCAGTAGGTAATGACAGATCTTAGTACCTACCACTGACGTCATTTTAGTGATATCTACATATATACGTAGAATATTTTTCTAAGGGTAGAGTGACGGACTATGACAGACAATCCATTTTCATGGTATAATCTATACTAATATTATAAATGCGAGAGTGTGTTTCTTTGTTTGTCCTCTTATCACGACGCCGCGGAGCGTCGTTATATAACGACGACGATAAGTACCTTATTCTACTTTTTACCGAACAAATTCTAATTTCTGTGGAAAGTTCCGTTAAGATTTATATTTTAGTTATTCAAGTGTCTCACAACAAATCGTTGCCTAGCAATGATAGAAAGGAATCGACAACTTTTTTATTGTTGTTCTTCTTTCATCGTTGGCAACATCTAGTAATAGATGTTCTGAAGGTGTTTCTAGGCCATGCCGAAGCCTCACGACAACTTACCGCTATGCAGCTTGCCAACCAGCTGTCGCACCGCGGCCGACCGCGCCGTGGACACAACCTGCAGTAAGTCTGCGCCCGTACAACGCTCGGGCAACGCGGACGCTACATCCTCTAGGTTCACTTCAGGACGCAGTTTGTAACTGAAATTAATCGACGGATTTTAGATATGTATACAATTGTTTCAGTAGTCGTGAGGAAATCTGCACACCTGAGAGTTCAATAATGTTCTCAAAGGTGTGTGAAGTCTGCCTATCCGCACTTGTCCAGCGTGGTTGACTACGGACTGACACAAACCCAGCAGTAGGACACTTATGGGTTGTGATGATGATAATGTTAATGTAGTTATGTTTAGGTCGTATCAGACAAGACGTTTTTCTATTAAAGATTTTTTATATCGCTTGCATATGTAAACATAGTCATTCAGAGTCCGGTAGCTCTCCAGATATGACATCTCGCCTAGCCAGAGATCTCTTTGCCAAAGTTACGTGACATAAAATTTTGAATTTGAATCAGAGTTTTACTTACCTTCTACAAAGAGCTTTGAGTACGCAAGTTTTCTCGGCGCGTCCGTTGTATGGGCCGACGTATATGAGCTTGTCGAGGCGGCCCGGGCGGAGCAGCGACTGCTCCAATAGGTCGGGTCGGTTCGTGGCGCCCATTATAAACACAAAACTTGATGAGTCAGCATCTACAACAATCATTTGCACTAGTAAGTCAAATATCAATGCGTATGAAACTTTATTTTACACAATATTAAACGAAAAAATTAATGCTCTTTTTTTGTGTGGGGCCTGGAGGTGGTTGGTTGGTTTCTACGGGTCGTTAAAATGTATCTTTGAAATTAAGATATTTTTTTTCTTTCAATTCAATTAAATCCGTTTATTTGTATAAGCACAGGTACAAAGATGACACATTATAATAAGATTTATACAACCCATTGTGCATTTTTTTGTAAATGTCTTAATTTCAAAATGAATTACTGTTAATTTCAAATTGAATTGCAAATTCAATTCGGTTTTTTTATTTTTAGCTGTTTTTTGAGTTAGCACGGAGACCCATAAGAAGAGGGTCCCGCGGTATTTTTATCTATTGCTAGATAATGAATATGGATGTGGCCATACCCTCCTCGCTGGTGACGCCGTCGACCTCTGCGAGAAGCTGACTGACGACGCGGTCGCTGGCGCCGCCCGAGTCGCCGGCGGCGCCGCGCCGCGGGGCGAGCGCGTCCAGCTCGTCCAGGAACACTATACAC
Source organism: Calpodes ethlius (assembly GCA_018251375.1). Lineage (NCBI taxonomy): Eukaryota > Metazoa > Arthropoda > Insecta > Lepidoptera > Hesperiidae > Calpodes > Calpodes ethlius. Next base: position 8,521 of record DWPA01002346.1, read on the forward strand.
GGTGAGCAAGCCCGCGCTGACTCGAACACTGGAAACAATACATCAGGAGTCGCTACTTTAATTACGTTCAATTTATCAAAGAAGGTTTATGTTAAAATGCTATTTGCGCCTGTGTTCCTTTTCTTGGCTAATATATTTATAACTAAATAATAACTTATGATTCATGATAAAATTAGCATGTTTAACTATTCCAATTATAATTCTCCGACAGATACTTATTACTTACTATTTCCATTAATTATTAACCAAGTTATTTATTTATTAAATGAAATTAGTTATATAAATTTGACAGTATTACACAGAGTCATGATGTAAGTATAAAATTATAACATATATTTTAAATATTAGATCTCTTAATCTCATTTATTTACCTTTCCTGACATTCTCTTCAGACTGACCAATGTACATGTTGAGTAATTCCGGTCCCTTCACACTCAAGAAACTAACATTGAGTTCTGTGCTCACTGCTTTGGCCACCAGAGTCTTGCCGCAGCCAGGTGGCCCATACAATAATATTCCTAGAAATATTTTAATTCATTAATTCAACATATGAACAACATGGAAAGTATAAACTTACTTCAGATATATTAATGATAGCAGGTTAAAGAAATGTTTCATTCAGCTTTCAGGTCAAACCAAACTTTACTTTGGTGCATCTTGGAGACAATAGACCAGGTTATGTTCACAGGTTCCTCCTTTTATAGGATGGCTGGGCTTTATACCCTCCAAATTCGTCCGTACTGATTTTTGTCATCCTGTTTTTTTTAACCATGAGGGGAGGCCAGCCAGGTTGCAGCAGATACCCATCCCTGGATTTTTAATACCTACTATTATGTTTCAATTGCTGTCTATAAAAGTTTTATGTTTATCATGCAAATGCTAGGAGCATTGATGCGCTTGATGAGCTTTGACTCCTGGTCCATAAAAATCTGGTTTTAGTTGTACTACAAATTTATATGTAGATTGTGAAATGTAGTTTGTGAAACTTAGCTGTCTATCGTATCTCATTTTGGTAGATGCATCCTATGAATGTGTTAGTTTTTATTGTTTTAATTTACCTGATCTTTTAAGGTTTGAATTTTTAAAGAGATGCGGGAACTTTATTGGAAACTCGATAGTCTTTAACAGCTCCTTCTTGAGTTTGTCCAACCCTCCGATGTCATCCCAGTGCACCTTAGGTATCTTCGGAGCATCTAAATGTTGACTTTGGAGACTTCTGATTGATTCTGAAAATTTATTAGAGAAATATTTCTACATTTCCTAATTTGCTATAATATGCCGATTTTTTACAGTGTAATTAAAATGTTATAGTACCTAATGCAGCATCGAAATCTTCCTCTCTTACATCCTGCAGTTTTGGATCTCTCGGCAGCTGGAAGTAACTGTTGTGTTGTTTCAAGTAAGATTCTCTCATTGCAAAGTGAACAAGCGTGTCCAGATCTCCATATGTAAAAGTCTCTGTTTTCGAAGCTACTCTGTGCAATATTTCCATAGAGTACTCACTGAGAGGACAGGTCTCTTCAACTAGATTTACATTTTTATGTTTTATGATGTCATCACCTACGTTTAATTGCATGACTGACGCGAACCATTGCAGCATATCATACCTTTGTTTTACATTCAATTTTGGAATATGGAATTTTTCTAAGAATATTCTCATTATATTTGGTTTCAGATCGGCTCTCTCAGTGATTGCTATGAATATAATTGGATGTTTTGTATAGTTCTCATACAAGTCTGTTATTGTGTTTAGGAAGTATTCCATTACTCTATGGTCTTCATTATTTTCTGGATCTACTGCAAATATCTGCATAAAAAAAAATACTTTATTACCAGTGATTTCAAATAAGCTACGGGAGTGTAGGGCTTCATCTATTTCTCTTGCTTTTAGTGGACTAGTTTATGGCCACAGAACTCTCGTCTTGGCGAACATTGGGCTATGTATCACAGCCAGTTTAATCTTGGTAGTATTTGTACTATAATAGGATATTTTCCTACTTAACTTGCATCCATTCTTTATTTAAAGCCAACCCTGAAATGTTTTATAAGTGTTTTGATAGCTCTATCAAACAGCCAGTAATAATAATGTAATCCTTTACTTTATAACCATCCAACATTGGTAGTAATGTTTGTACATGGGTGACAATGTCCACTTATCATTTGTTGGCCTATCTGTATTTTGTCTACTACCTATTTAAATAAAAAAATCTCCATCTATAAATGCTTACCATCTTAGAATTGCGTTTCAATTCTTTAGCATGTGTCCTATAGAGTCTGTAACTCTACCTGACATGGTAAATTAATACTTATTCTGAGATTTTGTTTCCAAAAAATGTAAAGTAAATTAATCAAATATAATTTGGCACTTACTTCAAAATTATCTAGTATTACAATTGCAGGGGAAGCAGCTTTTGCTTTTTGTATAGTTGAGTTTATTTTGCTCTCGGTTTGTTTCGCCGTGGAACTTTGTAAAGAGTTACAGTCTGCCTGTAAGCAGTTTAATCCTGTAATGAATAATAAAAAATATGTATTAAGGTAAGTAGACCAAAAATCACGTCAATCCATCATATTTAAATATCAATCAATGAATGTTCAGACAATTACGAAGTGTGTGGATCAACCAAAATAAAATTAAAAAGAAAAATCAGTATTGACTACAGTTTGTAATGGCGTTACCTTCTGAATTTCTAAGGAACAGCAAAACATGTATATTCTGCTGTTTAACAGAGGAAACATACATCCACAGAGTCCATATCATATCATGTTTTAGGCAAACATCTCATTTTGAATGACCAAATGAAAGGTCAGAAACTCAAGAACATTCAACATTCATAGTTTTAAAGTTCATTCATTAAAATGAATCACTAGTTGGGTGTTGGTGACCAGATTTAATACTGAATTCTGGCTTTAATTTATTAAATTTGGTTACCATAGCTTTTTGGATTGCAACCTTCATCCACTCCACAAATAACAACTCACCATTGTACTTAGCTAAACTCTTCACAAGTAAATGTCTACCAGAGCCAAGGGATCCCGTGAGGAGCAACATGGGAATTATTGGGCTGGACATTGAAGAAGATATAGCATCTGAAATGAAGGTTTTATAATTAATTTCTTTACTATTCCATAGGTAATGGTACATAACTATAATAATAATAAACGCTAACACACTCATACCCCCACAGTAGGATACCCCATGTTGCGGGTAGGATGGACAACACAAATACCACATCACTAATGCATATGACCCGCGAACAAACATTTATCTGTCACATAAATATCTGCCCTGGCCGGGACTTAAACCCCAGAGCCCTTGCTTTGCAGGCAGGGTAACTACCAACTAGGCTATGGGGCCATCAATTATGATTTAAAGGTCTTTAATTTACTGCAATCCCAGTGCTCAATAATATTGAATTATAAAAGGAAAGAATGAGAGAAAGATTATATATTTGAAGAGATATCATATTCAAGTCAAAACTTAAACTCAAAACTTAAACTTTAACTTGACTATAGATACAATTGTTAATAGTGATTCTTTATTGTATTGATTTCATTATATGTGTTTCTTTATATAACTTATATTGCAAAATGTCTTAATTAGTAAAATTATTTATGGCAACATATAAATAAGCAAATAGTTGATATATATAAATTTATATTTACTGATTTCTCCAGTCAAAAAGGGGCTTATTGTTTCTTGCATTTGTTGAAACTTTTCTCGCAATCCAGTTGGACACAGTTGAATAGTGCTCAAATTATCATGAGAATCGGGCAGGTGAAAAAATTCATTCTTTGGTTTTATTTCATGTGTATTTTCTCCTAAGCTTAACTGTGTCACGCCTTTAACGATATAAAATGCTTCAATGAGTTTGTCTGCTTTTTCTGTTGTATTAGAGTTGCTTGTGAGCTTTCTACATTTAAAGTACAGTTTTCCAACAGATTCCACTAAGTCTAAGTATTTATAATAATATTTGGCTGACACTTTGGGATCTAGATTAATACTTATTATATCATTAGTACTCACTAATTTAGGCACTTCAAAGTGATTACTCAAAACCTCCTTTAGGAACTCATTTGATAGGTCATAATCATTAACAATCAAACTTGTCTCTGCTAAAGTTGCTATTTTTGGTGCACACTCAAATGAAGGCAGAGGATGGAAGGTGACCTCAACAGAGTTCTCCATGTTCAACCCAAATAATGAGGTGATGTTTTGATATTCACTCTCTGTTGTGATACAAGTATTACTCTGCACTACACTTGACCCTGTGACTGGTACAATTCTCTCACACTCATAGCTCTTTATATTGACTGTGTTCCAGAGTCTTTTGTGGATTTCCTCAGTAACAAAATTTAAATTGTATTTGAACGATCTAGCGTCTTTAATTTCATGGTTTTCCTTCTCTTCTAGTTTTCGCCTCGTTTTTGAAGCTAACTTCAGCACAACCCATAGGACTCCATTGTCTTGATAGAATAAATTATTGACAGTCAACTCAGCATAGTGTTTTTTCGGAATAACAATACATTTTTCTAATAAAACATTTACATTATTCTCCGACAGGTCTTTTGCTAAAGCCTTGATGACGTTCTTTGGGGCTGTTTTTATTTCGAAGAGTTCCATGTTTCTTCGATAAAATAGTCCCTTATTGTAGTAGTACCGGTACTTTATTGCAAGAAATACGAGAAATGCATAGTAATTGAACTTTGGATACACAAGTTTCAAGCAAAACTTTACTACCCATAATTTTAAACTATATTTTTCTTTCATAATATTCATGTATGGGTATTTTTATGTAGTTAGAGTTAAATAAGAACTACACTTTCTGATTACTTCTATAACGAATAACGAAAGATAAAATGATAAATGATGATAAAAACTATAAAAGGGTTTATTGACATTGTTTATTTTCAGATAATTTCAATCAAAATTTCAAAACTTGACATTATTGTTATTGTCAATGTCAATATTAATGTGTCAAATAGTTGTTTTTAAAGTTATAAGCACATACAAATCCCATTCTGCCATTGTTTCCTAGTAGATCCAATAGCAATCGATCTAATCTGTCCGCAAAATGTGAGCGACAGTTTATTGGATTGAGTATGAAGTTTAAAACATGTATTTCATCGATTTTAGACCTTATAAAAAATTTTATTCAAATAGCATAATAAGAGAATGATTACATATGAGTGAAGTGCAGTTGTATCATTTAAAATTACACCTGATAGCGACACAAGCTAGAAACCTACTTTTAGATACAGACATTCGTTGATTGGTAACTTCTTGCTTGTGTTCTGTGCTTGTATTTTTTTTCGATATATTTTTTAAATTTTGCATAATTAATATTATAACAAACAAGGAACAAGGATATAGCTATAACCTATATTAGACGTCATTTAATAGAATTGATTAATAGTAAAAATTTGTTCTTTGATCAATACAGTTTGACATATATTGTTTTCTTTGATTTAAATGATAATGTATTAATCAAAATCAGTCATGTATCTTACTTGGGCTACATTTAATAATATAAGAATGCTGTTAATGGCCTGTATGCCGATAGTAATTTTTTATCTTATTTGGTTAATCAATACATCTGAAGAAATAAGAAGCGAGGAAGGATCTTTACTAGATCTTGTATGTTGGCCAGATGGAAATGCGATTCCGGTGGTTATAGCACTTGGATCTTTAATTGCAGTAGTGATTGAGGTACCTAATTGAAATAAATAACGAACATAATTTTTAGGTAACAGATATAAACAATAAATATTATTTTGTATGTGATCAGTTTTAGCAACTCGTACGTGACTAATAGGAACTTACACGTACACTATTTTTAATTTTTGTTAATGACTGTCAGTTTGTAAAAAGTGTGCATTATACGCGTATGCCCAAGATAATTTTATGTGTGCGTATTTTCCGTCACAGAGTACCCACTTGGTTACATGTTGCACTACTAATTTAAAATATTTTAATAAATTATTTTTAGTCATTAAGTAGGAACTTAAAATATTAATTTAGACAATGTAGTCGTCATAAATTAAAAATATCTTTTTTATCAGTTGTATGGATTATACCAATTATTCAAGGCGGGATTACCGAGGACCGAGTACAATGTTACTAATGGACTTTACTACTACGTGTGGGCGTTAATTATTATGATAATAATATTCCTCGCCATTATGTTTTACTCCGGCCTACAGTCTACAATTATTCGAGGTACATACGAGTAAATTTAAATTATAGTAATTAAATAAAATTAATTACATTATCGTATTCATGATTCATGATGTCCATGATTTTGTAATTACAACAAAATATTACTTTTTTTAAAGTACATAGAGCTGTAATTGTTGTTCGCAATTGCCTATTGTGATATTTAATGACACTTTTTTTCAGTTAGCGTTTAATATTAATTTGATATTAACTAACTTACGATAGGTTTAGTATCCTCGTCAGTTTAGGGTTTCAGCTCAGAATTGTGGAGAAGAGATTTGGGCTCTAATACACTACGATTCAAGAACGGCAATTATTATGGGGAATTTAGGGTTTGTGGTTAATCAGTCTCAGAAAATCTTGTATGGGTTGATCTTGAAAGTCTAATCCCGCCTAACATTCAGCTTCAAGTAATATCTAATCTGTACTTCGGTGTTTGTGTAGTCCTTACCGTCGCATAAATCTCGTTTAATAGGATATGTAGGTACCTGAAATATGGATGTAGAGAACTCCACCTGTAACTGTGTAACTATCGGTGTAGGTTTATAGTATACCATTATATATTTAGTTATATTATCTTTAAGCATTTTATCTCTGTTTCTGCATAAAGTGTACCTATGTAATAGCGTTAGTTACTTTCAGAAAATAATTAGAATTAGGTAGTTGGGAAAGAAAGGTCTTTGAATGGCTCCACGTCCCCGCAACCAAATGGACTGACGACCTGAAGAAGACAACGGGTATTCGCTGGATTCAGAAAGCTCAGGACCGATCTGAGTAGCGCAAATTAGGGGAGGGCTATGTCCAACAGCGGACCTTTGAAGGCTGATACATAGATATGTAGAAGTTATTAAGTATTATGTTCAGATTAAAATTAATTTCATTTATTTATGTTACTTGATAAGCAAAAATTAAAGGCAGGATAACAAAAGCGATGTTGAGGTACGCCAGCCATCTTCCGTCAAAAGTCGCCATCGATAGACTACAGACGAGGTTCCGTTGCTGCGGTCGGGTCAACTACGAAGAATGGTTCTACATACCCTGGTTGACAACTGGAAAAGACGAAGATTCCAATGACTTATTGTGAGCGTTTAACTTTTATTTTGTATGGATTGTAGCAACTCAGTTCTCACAGAATTCGGTTCATCATCACAGCCCATAACTGTTCCACTGGAGATCGGGTCTTCGTTTATAATATTAAAAA
>DWPA01002347.1:0-15930 GCA_018251375.1 Calpodes ethlius
TATTAAAACAGGTAATTAATACTAATAACAAATTAAAGACCCTTCATTCAAATCTGGAACAATATTTATAATGTTAAAGCCGTCGTAAATAAACAATAGTAGATAATTATATAGAAGGGGGCAATAAATCACAGCACGACGTTCAAACGGAAGTACATCGCCGGCATAAGACTCGGCATTTCGACTTAATGTTTTATATTATACGGTCGAAAATCATATACACAATACACGGTTATTTTCGAAAAAAATTAAGAAAAAATGAAATGTAGAATGCTCTTATTTAAGGTAATAGAACAGCGTCTTCTCTTGCATTCTCAAATGGTATTCCCGGTATGAAAGCAGTGTAAATAGAAACCGGGATATATGTCAAACATATGCAAAAGCAGTATCTCAAAAATGTATTAGCAGTTAAGAATAAATCACTGCATTTCAGTAGCGTTAGAGTTTCACTGGAACTAGTGTTACCTTTTCTAAAATCATCTGTAAACATTTTTCTACATATTTTAGCCGCATTTCCGAAAACCCTAACCCTGTTATCATGTTCTCTTTTTTGGAACGCATTACTTTTTTTCTTTTGTCTTTGGTGTTACCAAACATGATCACCGAAGATCTCTCTTGATACTTCAGCTACGTCAGCAACCGATCGGATTACTCCACCATTAATTTCCCAAATAACAGTTAGCGTCACAGCTTCCAACTTCACTTTCTTGCCCTTTATATATATTTTAATCCTTCACTCCTTCGTCGGATCGTTTAATCCCCGAAAATGGAAATTTCCTTAAGGAGAAAATCCGATTTTTCGAGGGTCGTAAATTAAATCTAGGCGCCTCGTCAATGTTTATCTCTGTTATTGAATTACAGGAACAGAAAATTACAATTGAAATTTTGGGACGATACTTTTAATAATAACAAATTTGAAAGCAGTTGATTTCATAACCTCAAAACTCTCCCACGTGCCACGATTGATTATATCACCTGAATTATTATTTGTCAAAATGATGACAGTTAGCTTTGAAACATGTATGTAGAAATCTTAGTGATTTAAGTTTTTTAACAATGTTGTCTTACATAGATATAATTGATAATTATTACCTGTATAGATGCGCAGTTTTCATATTTTTTTTAATGATTTTTAGTTGTATTGAATTTAGTGTGACATCACATAGTTTATATTCACTGAAAATGAACGACAATTCTAAATATTACATTTGTGAAAACATGGCAAATTCTTTTACCAACATATTTACTGGCTGGTGTTTAAACCTTCCATTTCGCTTCATTGTAGTCATTTTAAAATCACAGATGCATTCAAGATTCCAAATTGAGTTAGCCTTAAGATTGACATTCGAAACACTAGACAATCACTAGTAACAATCAATTGAATATTATTCATTTAATATTCCATTAGAATCCAATAAATATACCTATCGTTAAAATCATTCGTTATACCATTTGATTTTTTCGTCTGCCTACTAATTTTTCTTGGCCAACTTCCAATAACAGAACTTTCCCATTAGGGGATATTTCAGAAGATCTTTAGCGAACATACTGTTCAGAATATACCATGCACTTAGTTCGCGGTGTAAGTCTTCTTAAAAGGTTTTTATATACTTCGGCGTTTCTGGGTCAGCGCTATGGAATTAATCTGTTTATTAATTTTAGGAGAAATACAAATTGTAGCTTAAGTAACTATAAACACGCTTTACTGAAGTGATCTTCGGTTTTATCATCGGAAACTGGATATAATTTAACACCAGACTATTTCTCAGGAAGACTAAACTTTCTCACTTATAAAATGTTTTAAACACTACTTAATAAATATTTACTGATATTGTAGCATATTTAATCTGTACGTTACTCTCACGCACACATGGAAGTATGTATTCATTATTACATAATATGTCGGTGTCATGGCGTCTAAACAAACGGCCGAAGAAATACCCTTAAACCGAGAATATATGTAATATCATCATTATCATCACAACCCATAACTGTTCAGCTATTGGGTTCAAGTCTCCTCTAAGAAATTAGTTCATAGTCCACCATGTTGCTGTCTCCATCAACTGCGGGTTGACAGACATCACAATACCTTTGAGACCATTATGGGGAACTCTCATAGACAATATAATATACAGTGTCGTAGAAACAAAACTTTGTTACCCCAGCTTCCCCTTTTTTGGCATATTGCGCGAAATCGCGCATATCAAAAGTTTCCTGGAGAAGGAATGCTGAAAGTTAAAATTTATGAGTAACAAATACACTAATATACAGTACGGTATAGGTACGATCCCACGGAAGTTGCAGGCAGTTTACGAAAGATGCATAATCATGGGAACTAAAGTAGTGTTTCTAATTTTAACGTCATAAGAACGTACAAATTAATCTTGCAAATTTTACCCAAAAAAACATAAACTAAAGAATATTACTAATTAAATAAAAGCTTCTAAAAATAAGCCGGCTCATGTTATAAACTGTGAAATGAAAGGTATTTTCAAATGTATTTGGACAAATTCCGAAGTTTATTTTATGTGCGACTGTTTCGGACTTGCCGAGTTTGTTGTTTTATTGTTAATATATAAAATTTTCTTAAGAATAATACTTAGTTTTAATGTTATTTAATGAGCCTTTAATTGTATTTACGTAGAACTTAAACACGTTGAATCATTTAGAAATAATTTCACAATATTTTTTTCCACGCACTGCCATCAAATGCTATTAATTTCAAGCATCTACGTTTACGACACGGTGTTCAAAGCCATCGAACAAGTGGCGCGGAAGCTCTTTGTGAGTGCATATTTTTTCTTTTTTCCCGTTCTGTCTATCTATCTCTTTACTTTTAATTTTATCTTTTTCTTTTTTACTCTCACTATTGAAGCAGCTAATGGAGCCGTACTTTTACAAAGCTGTTATATCTGATGTATTTAATAACACGGCAACCATTTTATGTCAGGCTAATACGCCAGTTATTACTTCGTTTTATTACTTTATTATAATAGCTTTACCTATTTTATTATCTTCAAGCAATAAAAAAGAATTAGACATAATACCTGCAAACGTAACGCGGATAGTATGTTATGTCTGTAAAAGGCTTTATCCATCCCGAAATCCAAATCAATTTTATTGGCTCCTCTCTGAATGATTCTCCTGTTACTCCTTCCTATTTTAGATCTTTGGGCTTAATATCACTTTTTAACTAGTGCCATCTTTTTGGCTTCATTCAATTGCCATGTCCATAAGCCAGTATTAAAATAAGTGGGTTCATAAAATATTAGTTTTAGCTACATACAAATTTCTTGGCTTGTTTTGAGCCCTTCTTAAAAACTTTTATGTTACTTCCTTCTATTTGAGATCTCTTAGTTCAATATCTTTAACTTGAGATATCTTTTTATCTATTTTCAGTTGCAATCTCGATAAGCCAGTAATCAAATAAGAGGGGTCTTTAAACATTAGTTTTAGCTACACGTAAAGTTCATTTCACTGATACTAAATCGTTACTGCAACAAAGTTACATGGCAGGATTAAACCCAGCTATTATTAGCCGTAACCTCAACATTATTAAACAAACAGTTATTAAACTGTAATATCGCATAAAATGTTTTATTCGCTGTGTAAAATAAAAATGGCGCTTTCCATGTTTTATGACGTGTTAAAATTTGCTACTTTGTCTCTACGGATAACACGATTTGCTACATTTTACTTCCGACCTTAAATGTTACTGGTTTACTTACTTTTCTGTAGCGAGCGTTCCATTGTTAAAATAATGGTCTGTATTCCATTACAATTCCTTGTTAGTTGTTGCTTTTAAGCTAAATTTATTTTTTACAAGCTTTTATTCTGCTCCACCTGTACGGTTTTTGTCTCTAAGTTAAATTAGACCCAGTTCTCAGGATTTTATTGTGCTGAAAATTTCTATAAGACATATAAATCTGATGATAATGCAATACCAATAAGTGATAACTATGTTTCAAGATGGAACAGGATTTGTCGTTGGTCATTGAAATGAAACGAAGCAAGCCAATCGAGTCTGAGCTCGTTTGAATTGTCTTGAGAAGTGCACTTGACTTAGATAATTTTCACGGTCTGATGCTGAAGTCAAAAGACAGCTAAGATAAAAGGTTAGTTTTAGTTAACTATAATATTTTTTTATAAAAACCCTTCAAACAAATAAACCATGTTCAGATGTAAGGGACCGACGTAACATTGACTAAACTTTGCTTTTTATATAGCTCTAGTAACGCAGTATCTATGCGATGTGTTTTTAACGACGATGGACTTTTTGCGTTTTCAAACACTATATGTTGTCACTGCGGTCGAGTCCGACATTCGTCACGTCAAAATAAGCCAACGCGTATTTGTCGTGTGTCCCTAACGTAATTGGACTTATATACGTAAGTAGCCATCTTCATGTATATACAATCAATCGTTTTTAACTCTTTCCGTGCGAATTACACGTTTTGCAGTGTCATTAATCACACGTGTTCTGAAGGATTCAGTTAAGTTGTCTGTTTACAAAACCTGTATCTGGTAAAATAGTGTTTATTAAAGTAAAGTATGCAAGTACTTTTAACATGATGTAAGTATTATATTATCAAGGATATTTCCTTAACCCCACCTGATCAGCTATCACCCTCTCGTCGTATTCCGGCTGGAGTCCAGAACCAGTTCTTTCCTTTCTTTCTTTCTTTGGTTTTAATGTCCATAAATGGCAGTAACCATTTACCGTTTAGTAGCTAATTCGCTGGTTTGTTAGCTTATTGATAACTTACATTAAAATTACAATATTATTGCGTAGTTAGTTGATTCTAATGACGTGATATCATTCATATGTTATGCTGTGTGCAATCAGCGTCATCCTATTAGTGAAATTGCAATTAGAGTAGACCGTGTAAGCTCAGCATTTTAACCCACAAACATAACTCAAGTTTCGTTTTACATTCGCCGTAAAGTCATTACATGCAAAACATTTCAATAGCGCTATCACTTTCACCTTTAGAAATTCAGAGGCCGTTTTGACACTGCATAAAAAGATCGTCAGATAATTTCATCAAAGGGCGCCTCACAAAATTCTTAATGCTTTCAAATGTATCAGTCGTATTCACACCGAAGCTCTTTCTTATATTAAAAGCTTCTTAATTTAATATTTTTGGCTTTTCTCTTTATTTTACTTTGACTGACTTCATATTTAGATACCCATGATTTTGTCGTGGAATTAATGTTGGTGACGAATTCGATGGTATTCGATGGGTACAATGGTTAGTCACCAGAATTATCAGTATCGATAAGTTTGTTAAACATTAATTTGGACGCACATACGTGGGGGTAATTAATGATATTAAAAATATAATTATCACTTTTTTATGTAATTAGTTTACCAACGAGCAGACCATTCACATGATGACCCCTACCATCATTACCGCCGCTTGTAAAAATTAGAAACACCAGATATTCATGTTTTGCTGACCAGGTAAGAGAGAAACACCGTACTCTTAAGTTTATTTACGTAAGAAAATATTTTGATAAGGTCTGTACACCAAATTCCTCTTTAACCTTCTGGAAAGTATACCTATCTGCAGTTGACCAGTGTAGGACTAAAGATATCCCTCATATTGTGAGGTAACTCGAATCCAGCAGTGGGACGATTATGAGTGTGGTGATATCCTATATAATAGGCTATGAGAGTTTTCCGCAATTATTTCCCCTGAGACAACTCACAGCAAAGATCTATTTTGCGATGGGGTGGTTTAACTTGCGGAAAAATATGTGTAACTATTAATTTCGAAATAGTTTCAATTCATAGCCAATATAAGATATTTGTACGTCTATGTGTATAACATTTAGATTAGTGGGATTAATTTAATCATACAATTTTCTGTTATAATTACCAAGAGTAATTTCTTTTTAGCATTTTTGATGGATTTCGTTTATTTTTATCTGACCGTAAGAATGACCATCTAAATTTTTAGTTGTATCATATTATGTAAAAACCTTTCGAAATATCGTGATACTATTATTATCTTACTAACACACTTCTATTTATAATTTTTTAACAGTTTTTAACACAAATATACCCGTAATTAGAACAGCGCCAGCCCTGACCCGGGGCTCGAGCTCAAGTGGCCGAATAGGGTCAGCAACAGTAGCGAGCAAATTTTATTATACATCGTGTTTTAGAAAAATCTCACGTAAACAAAAATATGATCATATATTATATTTTTAACCCTCGACGCTAAAGAGGAGTGTTATAAATTTGACGTGTCGATCAGTGTGTCTGTCTGTGGTATCGTAGCTTCTAAACGAATGGACCGATTTTGTTGCAGTTTTTTTATTTGCAAGCTGATGTGATTGAGATGGTTTTTAGTTATTATTATTATTAATATGATTTTATTTTCTTAGTATAATTTATTTTATCCATTTCTATTTATTGTCTCTCTATGAAATTGTAAGTGTAGGTTACATGCCATTCCATTGTATGGCATGACCAAGCTGGTCAGATAAAGATGGTAAAGGGAATCTTAAAATACCTAATGTTTAATACATCAAGTTTGGTCTTATTAAATTTGTCTTAACTAGGTCTGTTATTTTCACAAAACGAAGAGGATCTGGATGATGAACATAGATGATTTTGGGAGCTCTATTTTATTTTTACTATTAATCTCTTTGACTTTCAGCTCCCTCGATATATTTAGTTATAGTTTATGAAGATTTCTTTCGGCGGTTACTCATTTTTCAACATAATCCGATAAAATATTTATTCAAGTATGAATAGAGGTACTTAAGAACCAAAGACTACTTCACTTTACTACGATTAGCAATTGAAACCAGACAATCCCGATTAGAATGCTGTATCTCTGTATTACCAGTACCCAAGCGAGTAAGAATTAAATCAATGACTCAATGTTTAAATAAATGACTGCAAAAATAAATAAATTGACAATTGACGCTTTAATCCTTTGTTGCTGATCTGTCACCTTTGTTTCTATCAATAAGTGACGAAAATTTAAAGCTTAAACTAATCTCTTTCATGTCATAGCTGTAAGAATTTTCCGTACTCCAATTAAAAGTAAACAATCTGTAGAACGCTAAGATATTAAAAATCGTAATCCAGAACGAAATCATGACTTCGTTCTATCGGAATGGATATCAAGAGAATGCAATGACCCGCTTTGTAAAATGCCAGGGTGATTTTCGCTCGGTTTTCTAAGCGTGCTGAAGCTTAAGCTTCTCTCGAGTAATTTTTTGCAGAATATGATAGAATTATACAGATAATATGAATAGACCGAAACTCGCCGAAGAAGCCCAAGTGTTATTTTGTTTATAAAGCTGACATGATATATCCTTTCAATGAAATGAGTTGCACATTGAGAATTGAATATGTAAAGGTAACTAAGTTATAATACAAGGAAGGGCTTTGGTCAACCTTGCCTTGGTCAACTGAAGGAGCTTCAGGTCTCACCCAGACGAAGATATAAGATTAGGCGCCATCTAGTGTAATCCTAATGATACCTTTAATCGAAGCCCCTTTTTAGTTGGTAGATATTTGTAGAAGTGAAGTGTGTAGTTAAACAATCCGAGAACCTAGGTTTTTAAGCAATTTTAGAAGTTGAATTTATTTTCCACTGTGTAAAACTTATATGAATAAATATAAATTATGTGTTTTATATTGAAAAAGATGAAAGAATATTATATAATATCTCACCATAAAAAATGTTGCAATAAGTTTCCCTAGACATATGAGCAAAGAAGTGTGTCAGTCTAAGAAAATCGATTTGATAAAATACTGTGGTACAATTAAAAGTGTTAAAATAAAACTCATAACTTTATTTTCACGAATTTTATTCTGTCTTATTTTTTTAAGATGATACTTGTCATAAGATTCATAGTAACGCGAACGGTTAGATAACATGTTCAAACAGACATTTAACATTATGTTGGTGTTATGTTGATCGGTATACACGCAACATGATATAAATATTTATTTTAAAAGTAATCATTGAAATAATCATAGGCATGAGAGCGTCAAGTAAGTCATCTTAAAATAAAGTAACCAGTAATATGTTTAATTAGTCAATGATTCAAGTTAACTTTCATATGACACTTGAAGAGATATTCGATGTTTTAAACGTACAGTCCTACCTACGAATCGTATATGAAAGATCACTAAGGCAAATTAGTATACGCGAATAAAGAGCCGGCGCTGAACACCAGATAGATGTAAAATATTTAAAACTTTTGTATTGAAAGTAAGCTTTAAAAGTATCGTAATAAAAATAAATTATTTCCATAAAATCTCAATTAATAATACTGCATAAAATATTCGAAATTAAATATGTTTCGAAGTATAATTTATTGTAAGTAAAACTAAAATTAATTCGATACCATTTTATTTTGCTAACCTTCCAAAGCTCCTTGAACTGTCCTTTAGTAAAATACTATAGATCAAATTGCAATTATAAAAACTGTTCCAATTTTGAATTTAAATATCTAAAGTGTAATTTTATATAATGGTGTTTAAACACCTAAATTAATTTCTATTTTTCGTAAATTCTTTTTTTAAATCTATCATTTACATTTGAATGCAAATACGCTCTCACGCTTACAATATTTCAATCAATAAAGGAAAAAGTTGTTAACTTATATTATTATGTTTGTTTCAATAATCAAACAATTCAACATCACACCGATGAATGACAGTAATTTAATTAATATAAATAGACAAATTTAATGTCATATAAATTTTAGTAACATTAATTTCAACATAAATCCAATCATCATATTGATATTATTCACTGCCTCAATATAACTATGTATTTACCGCGTTTCTATGAAATTGACATACATAATTTACTTTACCAAATGAACACGATTATTTCTGTTAATGATATTTATTTCATTGTTTCGACTATTTTACAATATTGACAATCGGGCAGTGATTCGAATAAAATACAATTTTTAAATCAATTTAATACGCATAACATTTATAGTTTATATAATTTCCGAAGGAGATAAATACAGGGATAATTTGACACGTCGTCTGTCAACCGATAAATAGTATAGTATTACAGTCTTTAAGGTACTAAGTATTTACAATAACGCCATTCAGAATAGCGGCAATCTATAGTGAGAACAATTTGGTTTAATCTTGAAATGTATCGTAAGTTTTCCTTACATAAGAAACTTTACGATTGTTTAATCATACGTATTTCCATTTTAAATTCAAAATGTTATGTACAAGAGAAATAATATAATCAATTTACACTCGAGTTCACTTATAATACTCCTATAGACAGTAAAATGTACCTTTTACGTTCATTACACTTAGTACACTGAGTTTCACTTAACGATATTTACAACCATGCCTAGTCCAGTGATTCTGATATTAGTGTCCGTGTCACTATTCATCTCACTTTACACATAATTGTAAATATCTTCCATTTCTCATACGTTCATTTCAGACATTGCCGCTTGAGGAACCCTCGACTTCTGAGAGAAGTGTTGAGAAGGCGGCGGCGACGAAGATGGAACAGATCCGTTCCCTGGTGTCTGGGATTGCCCCGTTTGAGCTTGCACGTCTGGTAGGTTTCCACTGCTCATAAACGTTGCGTTCTTCGGCAACGTCATACAGTTTGACGCATTACAAATTTGGTTCTGATAGCTGAACCCCACTTTTCTCGGGAGCGTGGTGCATTGGGTTCTGTTCGTCGGACTTTGCTTTTGGGTCAAATTCGACATTTGAATCCCTGTGTGACAAACATTTGGGCAATTTGCGTTGGTGAAGTGCGGCACACGATTCGTCATGGCAATAATCGCGTTTTTATCCTGATGGTCTATATCTACTATCGTGCTGGAACTTTGCGAATGACCAACAAAGTAGTGGGGATGTTTCGAAGATACACTGTCAAATGTTGAAGTGTGATTTCTCTTCTGCTGCTGCAATGCTTTCACTTGTAACCTTGTCTTGTCTCTTTGGTAATAAACACCAGCAAATATGAGGACATTCAGGATCAGTAACGAGCAACCTATCGCGATGGTGACGCTCAGCGCCGTAGAATATGCCGTATATCCGGCGACTTCTAAGTTAGATACGTCTTGAGGATGTGTGTTATTGTTTGGCTGGCTTTGGGTTACAGGGGATCCGGGTCGAGCGGACATTACGCTAATGCATGTAGTCACGTACGTGTCCATTGTTGTGGATGGTATGTCTAGGGTGACATTGTAGGGTTTTCTATACAACTCTAAGGTCGGGTCGTAAAAGTTGGCGCGCGTGAGAGGGTCGGGTCGTACCAGCCCGTCGTAGAGCTCAGGGTCGTTGTGGTTGCGGAAAAGGTTGTGTTTTGCGACTACGTCCTTCATCCCCGCTCTGTGGATTTCGGGTATCAACCGCAGCCACACGGAAAGTTGGTGTGCTCGGTAATGGTTCTTCATACGCGGTTTCATGCCTGCAATTAAATTTTGTGTTTGAACCTGACGAAACAATAAAGGGTTTGGTCTAAATACCTTACCTAAATGACCTTCTTCTATTTCTATAAATTGTCAGCCACTTACGAAGTTTGAAGTTAAAACTGATATACAAGTTGTTAATTAAATTTAGAACTGTTGTAATATTTAATTCTAAATTTCATTCGAAAGTAATTGAGAGATTTTAATTTAAAGTAATTGCCAAGTAATTTAGATTTAGCTCCACCAGGATACCCAGGAGAAGAAACAATTTCAAATTAGGTACAAAGTTACAAAGCGACGCTTGAAATATTCTCTTTTCAATAATTGATTTTTGTGATCCCTCGCAGAATAAATTTTATTACTATCACTGTGATTATTTATAACAATATATTACTATGGGCACAGTAGCCTATCGTAGTTACTATAAGAGTTATAACAACGACCCAGCTCACTCTAGTGACGCTTGAATGCGTGCGTCTAACAGATTATTGATTTGCTCGTTATTTCAGTAAATACAGCTTTATTGTGAAATATTGCCTTATCTTTTCTAACGTAAGTTTATTCTTCGGAATAAGCATGGTTTAAAGGTATCTTACCAATTTCCAAATACTTCTGATGCAGAGTGTCATACTCGTCCCATACGATGCTTTTGTATCGGTTGCGTTCCCTTGATATAGGCAGCACAGATTCTTGACGTTGAACTTCGTTAGGGTTTCTGCGAAAAGACGACTTGTTTAAGCATCATCATAATCATTATAAACCACGATGTGAGGGGTATAGGGGCATTGTCCACCACCCTGGCCAGCTGCGGATTGGCAGACTTTACACGCTTTTGAGAACATGAAGAACTCTCAGGTGTGCAGATTTTTTCAAGATGTTTTCCTTCACCGAAGCAAGTGAGCATTAACTTATAATACGCACATAATTTTAGGAAAATTAGAGATGCGTGCAGGATTCGAACTCACGCCCCCATGCCTACATGGGGGGTTTCCCCTAGGAAATCAACGTTCGATCCGCTGGGCTATCACTTCTTTAAGCAAAAGATAGAAAAAATACAGGGAAGTATAGTTTTGGAGGTTGCTGGGACACCTTGGAGATCAACAAAGTAAGTAATGACAGCAGTTACTTTCTATTGGGAGTTCGTTAAGCTCTGTGCCTTCCCGTTTAATTCTGATGATAGTCATCCTTCTCGAATTTTTTTAACGATGATAAAGTTAGTTCGTTTTTATTTATATTCGTTATCATTAACATATATATAAAACAAAATATACGTTAAAAGATTTACGATATCTTTTTATACGAAGAAAAGTCTTGCAAATCCCAAATTTAGCCCGTTCCGATATTCACAGTCATGTTTAGTAAAATGAAATTCAGGCGAATCAAAATCTAAACAAGATATTTCCTTAAGTTTCCTTAAAAAACACCCGTTTTCACGAGAACAATTTCCCTGCGAAATAATTAGTTACTTTTGAAAACACGGAAGGAAACCTGCCAACTGTTAAATAAATTATAACCAACATTTGTGAATAATTACTCTGCTGTTCTAACAAGGGTCTCAGGAAGATGTAGCACAATCATGTTTGTAGGTATGTATGGTAATCAAGATATTAATGGAGGGAAGTCCATTGTTTGCCGAAGTGTTGGAGGCTGGGTTTTGCATTACAACATGAATAATATCCATTACATTTATACATATTTCCAGTACGACTTAATTATTGAGCTCAGAGAAGGTTAAATTGTAAAATGACATACTGTCTTTATTATCTCATGAAATGGAAGTCACTAATATATAACCTGACCATTAATTATCAGCAATAGTAACACAAGAATTGGCATTTTCGTCTCTTAAAAATTTCGTAAATACATCCTTAAAATTTAATCAATTTGAATACCAAACAAAAAGTCTAATAAAACAAGTAGCTTATAAGCTGTTCAGTTTAACAGCGTTTCTAATCTAAAGATAAGTAGCAACGTAAGTATTTAGTTTTAGCGATAACAAATATAATATACGATGAACTCCATGACTGTTCGACTAGAGCCAGTAGGTGATCAATCGAGTTAAGTATCTCCGGGCCTAGTTTTAATTGGATTGGGTACCGCAAGCAAAATGTTTTGAGCGTTCGGTTGGAATATTCGATCTGTTTGCAAGTAGGTTTCTTGGGTAGTCGATAATTTATGTCAAAAGCCTTCGGGTATGAAAAGGATCTCCGAAGCGTAAACCACAAACACTCTACATCGGATTAGCTTGGTGGATATCACTAATTACCAACCACAATCCATGTGATGCAGTGATTCTAGTGCATTTATCGAATGAAGCGAAACATAATTATTAATGCTAAATGTAATTTGAGCTTTGAATTTGAATAAAGTGTTATATAAAAAAGATTTTAATAAAATCCGTCATACAAACGAATTGAAATCAAACACGTTTATTTCAAATGTACGTAAACATTTATGATGGAGCTGAAATAGCCAACTAAGCTGTAGAGTTCAGTTTTAACTGAAAATAGATTGATTTTAATTTATATTAAAACAATATATACAGAAGTTTTATTAGGCGACTAAAAGCAAAATTATTTTGATATTTATAAATTATTTTAATGCTCAAATTGTTTGTTATTGACATAATCTTTTTTTATTTCAAAGAGAGTAAGTTTTGCACGTATTTCTCTACGTGATTAATGATATTAGTTATAAACGTTTCAAATTACACACGCATTCCCCTGCACTAGGAATCCCTATATTAAGGGAGGACTGAACAACAAATAAGACATTACTAGCTCCCACGACACGACGACAATCATTTATCTGTCACATACAAGTCGGGCCGCAGTTTCTCAAGTTAGAAGCAGGGTCACTGCCCTCTGTAATACAGAATTTACTATGTACGTTACATTAGGCAAGCTATCTGTCCCAAAGTATCACAAGTTAGTACCATGCACCAATTGCCACGATCGGCAGTAACCAGTTAACCTCCGGATTTGAGTTTATAACACGTGACACGAAAGACATAAAGAATAAATTGTCCTGTCATTAGTTTTATTCATGAATAATCAACACGAGAGCAGATGACCAAAGAGCAATTGGCGAAAATCATGCATGGAGGGTCGTAATCGTATCTTGAGACGTTAAAAGTAATATCTAGCGTGAATACTTAAATTTAGAGAGACTTAGATTAAAGTTTTAATAAAAGTGGACAGCGCATGTCGGGTGATAGTTTTCTTTTAAAATTCATCACATACACTTACGTTGTTTTTTTCACATGCGCCATGCCACTATTTAGATAACAAATAGGGCAAAAACTTGACTGTAACCAGAATTTGTAGTTTAAAGAACACTTCGCGGATTTCTAAATGGAAAAATGGTAATCATAAACGCAAATTAATTCGAAGAACCTATCTATACCCTGGTTTAATTTATAATTAATTTGTGCTATGGATTATACGAGAAGAAATTCATCCTTACTATATCTGAAGAAGACAGCGGGTATTCGCTGGATTTAGAAGGCTTGAATCGGTTTTAGTGGAGCAAATTAGGGGAGGCCTATGTTCGGCAGTGGACCTTCAAGGGCTCATAGATACATGTAGGGAAAGGTCCCATTTGTTATACGCCTTTTGTGTAATACGGGTCTGTACGCTATCGTGTAGGCGTACGTTCAAACGGACGTGAGAAACTATAAGGATTCAACTTTGAAAACTCCAGTTTGGAACCCTGAAATAATGCCTTTTATTAATCACGAGCAGAGATTCGGTTGGGGTCAAGATGAATCATCATCCATCGAAAAACTCATCAAAAACTTTATCACGACACTTCTGTCATCTATTCTTGCAAGCCACCATCACAGGAAAAAAAATGAGCGCATTTGTGATTTTTTTATGTTATTTATACTCCAAATTTGTAAACAAAGGTATTTAAAGGATTTTGTTTTCTCTATAGACACTTAATACTTATACTTTTAACGTTCTGCTAAGATCTGCCTGGCTTACATTTGTTTGAAAGATTTGTAAACGTAATGAAAAATGTAAAGATAATATAAAATTCATTAAAAATTGTTATTTTATTTCTAGTAAAAATTGCATATAAAATACATAGCATAGTAAAATTTTCACCGAAATCTTTTTCGCTTGCATAATAAAGTAAAATAATAAAAACAGTTTCCAAACATAATCCAGATAACAATTTTAAAAGTTTTTACAGGTGGAATACGCAGTGGAGGTATAACATTTGCAAGTAATAGTTAAATTAAATGTTTGTTCACTTTATATGGCGGAGAAAATCGCGTCCCACTGAGGTTGGCACAGGTGGCATGGAGAATGAGCGTTTATTATGTGGTCTGTGGGCCGAGAACCGAGGCTGAGGTAATAAGCACCAGAAAACATGAAACTTTAAAAACAAAATGAAACGAAGCCCACATTGCCGACTTTATTGAATTGTGTTACTGTGGAAATTCGTAAACATACAAGTCTTATTACTTTGTATGTTCATGAATTCTTTTTCGATCTTCTTGTATATAAAAATGAATGTTTGTCTGTATGTCCTTCATAGAATCGTACACGATACATTTGATTATGTAATGATATTTAGCAAAATTGTTGTGTATGAGCCCACGAAGGTTTCTAAGTTGGTACGACCAATTTTCGACAGACGGCGCCACTGTCATTCGCTTATTTATTTGTTAGCGTAGGTACAGCTAGTTTACTTTAAAAGTTATGTATTTTATTTCAATATAATCGAAATTACTGTACTATTAGACATTATTTTTCGGAGATTACTTTTTTCAGTTGTTATTATTAGTCTTACTTTGTATAAAGACGAATAAGTATGTATATACGGATATTACATGTAATTCGCGGGTTGTTGCAAACTGGATTATTGAACTAAATGTTACTTATTGATAAATAGTTTTAAGGAATACTAATTGTTTAAGGTTACCTTCCAGTTTCTAGTCAATGTTATAAAAAAATACTATAATGTATTGTAAAATTAAACGAAGACAACGCACATAAACCTTAATTTGATACGTATAATATAAACTACAAATACGTACAGTTATTGAATAAAATTAAACATTAATGCTATAAATTCAGTGACAAATTCCTTTGACAAAATGAATTATGACCACAAAGCGATCGCTAGTTATTATGTTTCGAGTTATTTCCTTTGTGTTGGTTATACTGTGATTTAGAGCATCAGGTATGTTATTGCTGATATATGCGTTATAATGTAATATGCATTTTTATCTTTACACAAAAGATTGTCTTTCTTTATTGGTCATCATTACAACCCATAATTGTCCCACTGCTGGGCTCGAGTCTCCTCTCATGAGATGAGGGTTACAGGCCATAGTCCATCACACTGGCCAAATGCGGGTTAGTGGACTTCACGCACCCTCGAGAACATTTTCGTGAACTCTCGAATGTGCAGGTTTCCTCACGATGTTTTCCTTCACCGAGGCAAGTGATAATTAACTAGTAATACGCACATAACTTTTTG